>BQNB010031126.1:20095-36622 GCA_026074375.1 Tanacetum coccineum
TTAAAATGAATGGCCTAATGTATAATAATAAACTAAGAGCTAGTTCAGCTGAAATTTAAATTTCAAACCAAATAAGATATAAGATTTAGTATATAGGCACCTTGTATAACTCCAATGAACTATTAGTCTGCGACCTTAACTTGTTTTTTCCATCATGGTACAATGCATGGTAATTTTCGGACCTGAAAACATGATTCTTGATCAATAAGTGAACGAAAAATCTAAAATGAACAGGAGCCAAAGTTAACACTAAACGATTATCCAATTTTGAAAGATACACGTGTCACCATAAACCACATATATTAACTGGCAGCTTACATTGTTACATCCCATGCTTCTAATGATTATGTTAATAACTAAAGCAGAAGCATATAACCGCATACATAACTGAGGTCTGATATTTTCCAGAGAGTGTACCACCCTGTTGCTGCTTGTCACATAAAAATACAGATTTGTTATATTAAATAAACACACGTGTCTTAATGACCAAACAAAATGACTAAAGCAACATAAGAAACAACATAATACGAAGCTTTATTGCTTCTTTGTAAGCTTTTATTGATCCTATTCTCTTTTTTTAACCATCAATCTTGTTGATGTCATTTGTAGTGGTTCTCGAGCTGCTGTTTTGTTCCTTGATTATCGAAACCCAAAAATCATTCCAACCTATAATTAATACAAATTTCAATCTTTAGTTAGAGCATGTACCTTCATAAGCATTCATTCAAATGAAACCACTAAAAAAACTCAATCTGCAAGGAAAAGTTATAAGCAATAAAATATGACGAACCGGTTTGCATCATTTAGTAGCGTTAGGCACATTAATTTTTACAAGCCTTAATATACTTCAAATCAAGTATAACAACAAACTCAATCTGTGAGCAAAATAGATAAACTGCTTCTATGCTAAATTTACTCTAAATGAACACTTTTAAATAAGCAATTTTGCTACACCCAAACAAAAACCCATTACATTAACGTATACGATAAACATTTATTCGTAAATGGTACTTGTCAGCTTGATTAGCTTCGAATAAACATTTAAAGTAAGTAAAAGATTTGTCTTCATCGTGTTGAAGTTCCACACCAATTGCGTATATTCTGAGACCACCTTAGCGTCCCATTGATCTGTTTGTCATTTGGTCTGTCAAAAAGAACATAAATAAGTAATTTCTCAGTTCTTAAATAAATTCTTTAACCTCAAAAGCCAAAAGGAATTCCTCAAGTTAGAATCTATATGTGTTGCATAATTTATAAATACAATATAATGAACATCAACTATTACCAACCTTGATAATTATCTCCTAACACTTCTTGTAACCAAAAACCCCATAGGTACTTGGTCTGCTGCTTCATCTAGATAGCTGCAAAATCACATACCATAGGTAAACAGTACCTCAAAAATAAGAAATTTCTTATTCAAAATAGCTTATTTCAATCACAAATACAAATAAAAGTGAGCTTATCAACTTATCAAGCATATTCTAACTTTACCAATTGTCGATGTTAGAGTTTTGATTTGGCTTTTCAATCTATGACTCGTCCAAAGGTGCCTTGTTCATCCCCATATTACTAACCCACTGTATGGTTGCACACCTAAAAGATACAACATTATTAAATACAAAGTAATTAAGAGAACCTAAAATTCCTCACATAAACCCTAATTTCAAAATTTAGCAAATTATAGATTTCCAACACTCAAACATTGAAACCCACTTAAATCGAAAACCCTTAAGCTTGAGTTTTGAAAATGAATCATTAGTAATGAGCAAAATAGTTTTAATCATACCTTTATACTAAAAAATAGAGACCAAGTAATGATTTTGAGGTTCGATTAAAGTAGATACCAAGAGCATATTTTGGAGGATCTGTGCCTGAGATTATTGGAGCTGTAATAGGCCAGAGACGTGTTCGGTGTTGCATGTGTATTTTTTTGTTATGTATGTGTGTTGGAGAAAGATAAATGGAAGAACACATATGACCAAGTAATTGCTACGCGTTTCGTAATAAAGTGATCAGGTTAACACGTACTAATTACCTTGATTAAAATATTAATATCTAGATTAAAAAAATGGTGCACTGTTGTAACAACCCTTCAATCTATGACTCGTCCAAAGGTGCCTTGTTCATCCCCATATTACTAACCCACTGTATGGTTGCACACCTAAAAGATACAACACTATTAAATACAAAGTAATTAAGAGAACCTAAAATTCCTCACATAAACCCTAATTTTAAAATTTAGCAAATTATAGATTTCCAACACTCAAACATTGAAACCCACTTAAATTGAAAACCCTTAAGCTTGAGTTTTGAAAACGAATCATCAGTAATGAGCAAAATAGTTTTAATCATACCTTTAGACTCAAAAATAGAGACCAAGTAATGATTTTGAGGTTCGATTAAAGTAGATACCAAGAGCATATTTTGGAGGATCTATGCCTGAGATTATTAGAGCTGTGATAGGCCAGAGACGTGTTCGGTGTTGCGTGTGTATTTTTTTGTTCTGTATGTGTTTTGGAGAAAGATAAATGGAAGAACACATATGACCAAGTAATTGCTACGCGTTTCGTAATAAAGTGATCAGGTTAACACGTACTAATTACCTTGATTAAAATATTAATATCTAGATTAAAAAATTGGTGCACTGTTGTAACAACCCGAGTTTCAGGTCAACGACTATCCCTAGCCTAAGATAGTTATTTTTAATTACGTAAATAATTATAGTCGTTATGCTATATGTGGTTGATGAGAATTTCCATTTTATTGGTGAATTTCATTCCGTGATTTAGTTTCTATTTGTTTTTAGCATTTAAGAAAGTCAGGAAAATATATTTTTATTGCTCCGAGAGCGTAAATATGTTTATTTTGTATTTTTTTTGTCGTTTCCCTGAGTTTTTGTAAAAACCGTGCTTAAAGGTCGTGTTTTATGAGGTTTAATGTTTTATTAAAGGTTTTAAACTATATTGAGTGTGACGGATTTAAAATATTTACAAACGTGATGTTACCCTATTTTGGCCGGCTAAGTAACGGAAATATAACTATTTTGTATTAAACTTACAAGGACTAATGGATGGAGGGACTAAATTGTCAATGTACCAAAGTTGAATTCTATAAATAAGACACATATACCTCACATTTTTCACTTTTAGAAAATCAAACTCTCTTGTCTCCTCCTCCCCTTGTCCGTTCGAAGTAACACACACACATACAAATCCTTGTCAAAAATTCATTACTCACATATAATTAAATCCGTTTATACCATATTAATCCTCGTTCAATCCTCTACAAATCTCACTAAAGAAACCTCACATGCAATGAGTATTTAATAAGTTGGGTTTTGGTCAATTTCTATTGATTTGGTGTATAAGGGTGTGTTTCTAGTAGCTAGATTGTTGTTATATTGAAGTGGTTTGGTTTGAAAAGGTTTGGTTTTGGTTTTGGGGGTTCGTCCGTACGGTTTGGTCAAGGGGGAATGGTGTGAAAGTTTTATATACCTAGAATATATATAAAATATATTAATTCAAAGAGCAATTAAGAAAATTCCCTAAGGAAAATTCACTCTCAAAAATTTATATATAAAATAATATATAATACGTATATTAAACTGGGTAAATATGATCACCCGGGTTGTTTACCCAACGACTAGTAAAATTAAAACCTCGTTTAAGCTTGGATTCTGATTTGAATAAAGCAAAGATATTTTTGATAATCTATATCTACTAAATAAAAGCAATTTAGACAATTAAACAAATACGGGAAATAAATAAATCGTGACAATTAAGAAAGTAAACTAAATTTTAATTCCTAAAAGTGTAAACTAAAATTCTAAACCTAAGATAAGACAAAAGAAAATTTTCGAAAAAAAAAGTACTATTTTTGGCTTTTTAGATTGAAAGATATGATTATTCTAAAATTAAACTAATTAAAAACTATAAAAATAATAAAAATTTTAAAAATAAAGTCCTAAAAATTTTATAAAAATTACACTAATTAAAGAAAATGTGCAAAAATTTTCTAAAAACAAAACCCTAATTTTTACTTTTTAAATAAAGTCTAATTAAACTAATTAAAAGCTAAACCCTAATTATTAATAAAAATAATAAATTTAACTAAAACTTAACTAAAGACTTAATTAAGGACTAACTATGCGAATACTAGAGGGACTAATGGAGCAAAGATACTAACTGATGAAGGACTAACCGAAAAACAATAAAAAACTAAAAATTACAAAACCAGTGCCTGAGGACCTAACCCGTCTTCAAATTAAATCCTATTAAGCCTTAAAAATAAGTTGAGAACAAGAAGTGCTTAAAATCAAAAACTTATAAAAGCAAAGTTGTAAAGGAAGCTAGGGAGAACAACTTTAACAAAAACACTATGGTCTGAAACTCAAAGATAAGCTCTAAAAGAGCTTCTCAATAAGCTGTTATAGAATCTACGGGTTTGGGCTATGTTTTACTAAAACAGCTATAATAAGCTCAAATTAAGCTTAATGTGAAAAAGGAAAAGAGTTCTAGGAATCTTATGAGATGCTTTATCTATGAATGCAAATAAATATAAGCTAGAAGTACTTTTAAGCAACTAAAATTGAGCATGAACTAAGCAAACTCAAAAAATAAGCAAGATAGCACAAAATCCAAATAAGCTAAAAACCTTAAAAAGCTAAACCAGACTCTAAAACTTTAAGGACTTATTAAACTACTTATAATCTATCTAATTAAGCTATAAAATATAAACTCATAAGCTAAATTAACAAATTAAAATCCTAAAATTTCTAAGTACTGTTTTTGGTTTTTTTAAGTTTTTTTTAGTTACTTTTGACAGCAAAATAAGCTAGGAGAATAAGCTAGAAACTGTAATCTAAGACTTATTCTATATTTAGCTATAACTAGACTTAAACCCACTTGAATCTAAGATTCTAAATCCTATTCTTACTTAACCAAAGATTAAGCCAAAAGTGGCAGTACTAACTGTGACAGCAGTACTAACTTTTTAGTTAGTACTGCTGCACTTTGGACAAATGCAAACCAAGAGTGCAGGTTTCCTAAGGGAAATCCTGCACTTATGTACACTCAAGTAGAGTGTGCAAGTGAAATGCAAACAGGATCTAAGCCTATGAGGGCTTAGATCAAAGATTGCACAAATGAAATTCTTAGAAAAACTCCCCTGGTGCTGTCAACTTTATATAAACTCAAATTCTTTAAATTTTCAAATCTAATTTATAAAAACTCATTACCTAATGTTTTTAACTAATTTCAAAGTTGTCTAAAAAGTTTTGCACAAATGCATTTGACTTTTATTGGTCAAATTAACCTATGCCAAACAACCATTTAATTCTAAAATATGACACTATGACAGGATTGAGAAAAACTTTTAAAATGAAATCTAATAAACAAGTACTGAATACCAGATTAAAACTAGCTTAAAACAAACTTACTTATCATGAATTAACAACTAATTAAGCATTAATCTAAGATCTAAGCTAATTTACCTATTTTTGGTTTTTTCAAGGATTTTAAGACACTTATATGAAAAACTATGATTCAAACTAGGAAAGTTAAAAACAGACAAACAACTATGATTATTAAGCTAAATTATACTAAAATAAGCACTATTAAGCAAAGGGATTAAGCAAATAAGCAGATACTAATAAGCACTTAACTACTAAATAAGCTAAAATTTAAAGACATAAGATATTAAAAGAAAACTTACTTGACCTCTAGCTAAACAAGAGGGATAAATTTAATTAAGCTGCTACAAGCTCTCCTAGCTTATAAATAAGCTAGGAGTTAAGTCCTTGAGAACCCTTCCATGTTTGGTTCTCCTTCCATAAGCTCACAATCCATTATCAAAGGTAATAATGTATAGATTTTAAGCTGATTTTAGGTTTAAGTAATATAAAAGCCTTTTGAGCTCAAATTTTAGCTTATAGACTAAAAGAGCTTATGAGTAGCTTATGGCTATTTAGATTAACAGTTTAAAGTAAAATAAGAGCTTATAAAGTAAATAAGAGAGCTTAAAAGAGATTAAAAACTTCTGAATTCATTAATAGAAAACTTGATTACAATATTTAAAAGAGTAAATTACACCGTTCGTCCTTGTGGTATACGTTGACCGACAAGTTTCGTCCTTTGACCAAAAAAATGCACCGTCCGTCCTTAAGTAAGAAACGTTATGTACCGTTGGTCCTTCACTTTAACGGGCCACACTAAGTGTTGTTAAACATCTGCCTAATGAGGATATTTTAGTCTTTTCTCACCTATTTCTTTCTTGTCATCATCTTCCCAAATCAAAACCTTTTTACTTTTTCTTTATAAACTAACCTAACCTTTTTTTCTCTTATTAAAAACTCAAATCAAAACCTCTTCACCAAATCAAAATTAAAAATGGCTACATGTCATTGTGAAACACTTGCAGATTTCCCTGTTTCTGTCCCAACATAGCATATGATTCCCCAAAACACAAAAAAGCAACAGCCGCTATTATTGAGATCTATATCTATTTAATTAAAATCTTATTGATTTCAGTTGGATTGTGGGAGCAATGGGACGAATCTGGAAGGTGGTGTCAGCGGTGGCGCATTTGACTGGATTGGTGTCGTCGATGCGTTCTTTTTATGTTGTTTACTAGCTCAAAGAAGTGGGTTTATAAAAGTGGAGTGGTATTAAGTTTTGATAATAGAAGTGCGTTTAAAAAAAAGAGTTTTGATATGAGTAAAAAAGTGGCCTTCGTGTATACTTTGTAGATTGATGTTTAGATCTAACTTGAAGTTATATGTTTTAAGGAAGTTAGTGTATGTGGAACTGTTTGTGGTTTTAAGCATGGTGATGATTATGGGTTCTTTGAAAAATGAAGGTCTTGAGTATCACCGGGGAAGTGTTTGTGGGTATCATCTTTATCCAACAGATCACCAATGACTTAAGATTCCGGCAGCCTTTGTGTGGTTTTGGGTTTGGGTCCACCGGTTGTTTTTAGTTGCTAATGGATTTTTTAGGATTTTGGATTTGGGGTTTGGCTGGTAATACACGTCACATACTAAGTACCTTCTTCTTGGTGCCGGTCAGCGGGTGGTGGTGTGTGTCGACAGTGTTCGTGCGATCAACGATGGTGGTGGTGCGTGGGTATATGTCAGACGAGATACGAGAACAGTGCCAATTGGATAACATAAGATATGATAGGCCATTTCATGGATATTAGTTAGCAAGTGTGATGGTTTTTTTGTAGTTAGTTAAGGTATATTTTTGAGTTTGACATTTTTAGTTATAGTAAGAGACATTTGAATGTGGATTTAAGGTTACTAATTGTTGAAGATGGGTGTTAATGTATTTGGGTTTGAAGATAATGTTTTGATATATATTTATGGGTTTTAATTTTGTGTTCTTGAGTGGAGTGAAAGATGGTGGAGGTGATGATCGGAGATGAAGATGTATGAAGGAAGAAGATGAATTGCGACAAGACGAAAATACCCTCATTTGGTGGACAGTTAACCAGTGTTAGTGTGGCCCGTTAAAGTGAAGGACCAACGATACATAACGTTTCTCACTTAAGGATGGACGGTGCATTTTTTTTGTCAAAGGACGAAACCTGTCGGTCAACGTATACCACAAGGACGAACGATGTAATTTACTCTATTTTGTTTACGGTTTCCAAAGTTTCTATTTTGACTTTTTGTCTTTTCATTCGGATAATACTTGCCCACGAGAAGTCCTTCGAATCTGAAATTTGTTTGAAATTAAAATCTATATTCTTTTCAGCTCAAGTAACTGTGAAAATGGCAACATCCTTTTTTAGCTGAAATTTAGTACACGCTTTGATATTTTGTTCTTTCATAACAGCAAGCCGATGTGAGTGATATTACATCTCTTCTGGCATCATCAACTCACCATGTTCTAAAGTTATTAATTCCATTTATTAAGCCACTGCTTCAAGAGCTATATGCCCAGAAATCTTCAGGTAAAGAGTTAATAGTAAATCTATTATTCATCAGTTCTGAATATCTCCGCAATATATGTGTGTACACGATGTTATGTGACTATAACCTATTTCATACACTAAGTTGTGTTGCCTAATCCTTCTTAAAATTTGACAAAACTATATAAACTTTCGCTCCTTTAACTGAATCTTTTTGTTTGCTACTTTTTATAAGATTGAAATCAACCATGCTCATCAAGTATGTCATAATTATGGTGCGAAACTTTTATGCTGAATGTTGTTGAAGTTTCTAATAACAGATATATTAATCCTAAGATCCTTATATTGTATATATGAACACGCTATAAAAATGATACTTGGGATCCTTATATTATATAAAAATGTTCACATTATATTAGACCTGAGTTCCTTATATTGTATATATGAACATGATAGGTTGTCCATTTTCACATTATGGTAGCGTACGCCTTTAACATAACCGGATCCTCCCTGCCCCAAAATCAGAAGATAGAAGTTAGCCGTTGCTCATTATGATTTTAATGCCAAAAACAATAGTGGTGGTAAACTGAATAAATCAGGTATCGACCTGACGAGTCAAAATGGCTAATTCTGTGAGTACTAATGAGTTAACCCCACTATGGGCTACTTTGTGCCTGTTGACCCCTATCTTACTATTTTTAAGTTTTACATTTTTGACTGTTAGAGATAAATCATAGCCCGTATTGAGAAATGGATCTACCTGCCATGTTTTAATTCTGAGGCCATTAGTAGTGCCTTTAAGGTATGCTGTATCCACAACTACTTTTGAGACTATGCATGTTGAGTTATCCTTACCTAAGCTTCCTATGCTGCAAACACCAAAAATATACAAAAGCAAGTAGATAAATGGATCATTACAAGACGTGTTAAAGGTTAAAATTTATCATAGGTTGCCTATGTAAACTAATGTTTTCTTACAACTCGCAGGTATGTGCCATGACGATAAGGATGTTCATGAATTTACAACTCGCAGTAGTTTATACAATTGGCTGCTATCCGTAGGGAAAAGCGATTCAGGCAAATATGGGTCTCCATGACATTCCGTATCAGACGAATTACCAAGGCACAATTTAAACTTTGTATCATACAACCAGTTAAGACTGCAAAATGCATAGAAAGGACACCTTAACTCCTCGGAAACAGCCGACACTTGACAGGTATTCGACAACTTCTCTTTTTTCGGTTCTTTTTTTCTTCTTGCTATTAACAAAACTTATCTACAACAACCATGTGCATTGACAGATTATATAGGCTGTCTAACATGAGTAAACAACGTGCGGACACTTAAAAATGCTAATACAAATCAAACCGTTATCAAAAAACTAGACATCGAAAATCTCAAATAAGTAAATTGGCAAAAAAAGATATAGGTGCAATAACAAATATTCTATTTTTTTATAAACTTTTTTGACTTAATTGTTTGGACGGAAGTGACGTTGTCGAGCTTATGTTCTGTTGCAAATAAGCGAAGCAATAGAAATGCAAATTCAAGTTCAAAGAAGGCTACATCAGCAACTTGAGGTACAATATGTCGATATTAACACGGCTAACACACTTGAATGAATCAAACAAATTCTAAAGACATATCACATATGTACATATGTTTAGGTACAAAGGCACTTGCAACTTTTACCCCAAGTTTTTTCAATTGGCTGCTATCCGTAGGGAAAATCGATTCAGGCAAATATGGGTCTCCATGACATTCAGTACTTCAGCTCGTTTTGCTTTGCTTGCTTCTTCAAGAAGGCTCGACATGTATAGCATTCATCGAATTCCCAAGGCACAATTTAAACTTTGTATCATTACAACCGTTAACGACATGCAAAAAAGCTATAGAAAGGACACCTTAACTCCTCGGAAACAGCCGACACTTAACAGGTATTCGACAACTTTCTTTTTTTTCGGTTCTTTTTTTCTTCTTGCTATTACAAAACTTATCTACAACAACCATTGTGCTATTAACAGTTATATAGGCTGTCTAACATGAAGTAAACAACGTTTGTGGACACTCACAAAATGATTAATACAAATGAAACGGTTTAAAAAACTAGACATCAAAATAATCTCAAAACAGTAAATTTAAAAAAATTTTTGGCAAAAAATATTAGGTGCAATAACAAATATTCTAATTTTTTATAACTTTTTTGACTTAATTGTTTGGACGGCAGTGACGTTGTCGAGCTTATGTTCTGCTGCAAATAAGCGAAGCAATAGAAATGCAAATTTCAAGTTCAAAGAAGGCTACATCAGCAACTTGAGGTACAATATGTCGATATTAACACGGCTAACACAGTTGAATGAATCAAACAAATTCTAAAAACATATGTGCATATGTTTAGGTACAAAGGCACTTGCAACTTTGCATAGAAGCACAAGGGAAACACCTACAACCAGTTCTAGAAAAAGCACAAGAAACACTCGGACGACAAAACTTATGTTATTTTAAACTGCGGGTGGGAACTATTGCAGTTAACCTTGAGATAGAAGCTTGGCCCTTGGCCGACTTGGTCTTCATATGACGCTCGATAAGGTTGTTGATTACATTAAGAGAGAAACGAATCGTTTCTTCCATTGCAGTTGATATCTTAAGACTTTCCAATGTAATAGAAACTTTATATTACGCTTGTATTTAGACTCTGTGTGTAAACCTTATGCTTCAATCCTCATTAGTACGCGTTGCCCAATCGAATCATTTTCCAGATTCTGTTATGGTTTCGTGAAGCGAAACACACATGAATCTACTTTCGGCTCAATGTCGTTTGCTCTTTTCTACGAGAAAAAAAAAGAATAGCCCCGCGCTCCGCAGCGAAGCGCGGGCTAAAAACCTTGTTCTGTAAAAGAGGTGGTATTCGCCTTCATCTATATGGTGAAAGAACAGGTACCATGATTGTGAAGTTTATTTACTGCATTGCGAACAGTCGGATGGGAGTAGAAAATATCGAGCATTTCTGTAACATCACCATCAAGCACATATACGTCTTAAAAGAGATGTATGAGGTGAAAACCTTAGTGAAACAAATTGCATCATAGAAATGTATTCTTTTAATTGCTTCGTTGCTACACATCTAATTCAAGATATTACTTACTCTCTAAGTCTCAAAAAAAGTGTTAAACAACTTTTTTTGTTTAGGTTCATGTTAATAAAATTTCATTTTTCACCAATGTATTTGTTTAATCAATTTAATTGTTAATTTTATGATATGGACAATATATAAGAGTAAAGCAAGTAAAAGCAAATTATTATACAAATATGTTTTTTTGTGTAATATTAATAAACGTGTAAGTTCAAAAGTGTTTTACAATACATCTTTTATATAATAAAAGAATTACATCATTTCAGAGTTTTGTATAAGATTAAGGTTATAATTAAAAAATTGGACCATCGGAACGCTTGATTTTGCCCAGGCAAAATGTAGTTTGCGATGGATTGGTTAATTAAAAGTCATAATGAAAAACATTTGGTCAAATTAAAAAATTTGTGGTGGAGAATTCTGATGAGAAAAAAAAACACATAAAATATATAATGTCAATATTTGTGAAGAAATAATTTAAAAAAAAAATAGGTGGGTAAGTAATAAAAAATTTGTGGTTTTTAATTTTAAATAAATTATATTGGAGTTAAGTGTAATTTATAAATTTACAGTTTTATTTTCAATTTAAAATAAATAAAACATTATACCCTTTTAAACTTTATTACTCCAGACTTTATATTTTAAATTACTACAAACGTAACATTTTTTACTTTTTCACACAAAGGATTTAACACATCAATCACATATAAAAATACTCGAAGACTTCTTTGTGTAGGATTTTCATTGTCGGCCTGAAATCATGTTGACAACCATTTAGAAATAACACCGAAGGACATAAAATATCATGAATAAAGAAAAATGATTTTCTAGATATTCAATTGATTGGTTTCAGAGATTGCATTTTTTTGTTTAATATGTATTAAAATTCTTACATTTAAATTTCTTCAAAAGTCTTAATTCAATTGAGATGTTGTTGTATGCTATAATATCTTATAACAACATATCTATGCCTGTTAAAAAGTGTTGGTGATGAAAAAATGGGTAAAACTCTTTTTACATGTGTATATGTATTGAAGGATATAAGATATGTAAATATATGTGTTGACCAATGAACATATTGTTATGCACGAAACATAATACTTTATTTGAGTTTTTTTTTTGTCTTTCTATATTCTATTTATTAATTGACGTTTTTGATAAACTTAACGTGATGCTTTTAAATTCCGACTATGAAGCTAAATTTTTACATGTTTTAGCACAAAGTATGAACATGAATCTTAAGTATAGCTAACACAATAATGCAACTATAATCATAAAACATATACAATATCAATCGCTATATCAAACTGTAGAATACCAGGCCTTCAAAGTGGAGGATCAATGAGTTCGTCTATAATGAGGAGTAAATTAATCCCACTTGTTGCATCACGGCAAGGTTCACTTGAGTCGACTTCGGGCTACCTAAAAGAGTAGTTTTGCAGTGATTAGTCGGCTCACAATGTCAAGTTAGAAAACAAGTAAATCAAATTTTTTTTACTAATTATCCTCAAGTTCATATAATATATAAAAGATATGAATATATTCTCTTCATATGATTTCGATAATACTTTATAACATAACTTAAAAAACATACATTTATTAAAAAAAACATAATGTTTGAGCCCCGTGCGTGCCACGGCTTTAAAACTCGTGTCATCTTGATTACACAAAATTACAGATTTTAGATAAATTAATAAAAAAAAATAAAGTAACAAACTAGCAGTTTTTCATGTTGAAAAATTGTTAAGATTTTTTTCTGTATTCAGGTTATCGTGGTGGCAAGTCATTGACTAAGATGTACGCAACACAACCGAAATATGAAGACTGTTTTCAACCATTTTTGTGGCTAAATCTTAAAGCGTGTTTGTTTCACTAGATGTTTTGGGTCTTTCTGGACTTACAATCTTATTGGTAAGATGTGGTTATGAAGTCTCAATTTAAACGTTGTTTTTTTTTATTATTGTCCAAATGTTTTAATTTTTCGTTTTTTAAATATATTTATTAAACCACATCAATTTATTTTCCAGTAATTTCTTTTTCAGCCCAAAATATAAAACGTTACCTAATTTATTTTTGAATCTTACTGGACCAATTAATAATCCCAACACCTAAAAAATTCAAAAAGCATTTATAACCTTTTTTAACCTAAATATAAATATTGTATTCACTACACCCTAACCTAAAAACGCATTTCACTAAATGTCACAATTCACAACTTTCAATTGCAGTTCCAGATAAAATGTTTTCTCTAGTTATAAATGAAACACAAGCTAAAAGCACCTTTCCGTTTCTTTTCTACACCAAATATAAAACAAGGCTAATCACAACCCTTTTGCATCTTGTTGTTGTTTGTTTCTGATTAACGGGCCATGAACTGTGCTTTCGTCGTCGTTGTAGTTCGAACTCCGACAGGTGTGATTTTTTTAGAGGGGTAAAGGCAATCATATATTACCACCACATCTTACTGAGTAAGATGTTCAAGCTCTTACCGCGTCTGATTCGTAAAGAAAAACAAACACCCTATTGTCTGATCGCGTCTACCCGAGTAAGACGTCAGATGCATGCAGTTCATACTTTTTTGACAAAAACAAACACGGCCTTAGAAATATTGTTAGATGCCTTTACCACTGAGCCACTTGACAATGGCTATTTTAAATATGCGTACTATATAACAAAAAAAACATATTGTACAGTTTAGGGGCGAATCTAAGGGGTTCACGGGAACCTGATAAATGTTTACCTACTAATATAATTTTTTGTTAAAATTTGGATTTCTCTAAAATTAACCTAATCTCAAATCTTGTATCACTTAGTTAACAGTATATCACAATAAATACACATTTTTGTATTTTTTTTTTAGCAAGCACATCTTTGTAGTTTGTAAAATACTTTTTAATCATTTTTATTTTAACTAAACTGGTAAAAAATGTACTTGTACTTATCTAAATAATCACTCGTAAGGTACTTGCGCGTTGCGGCGGCGGATACGCTGTGACTATTAATCATAGAAATAAAAAGAATTGGATCTCGATGAGCCCGGTTCGTCTATTTTTATCGGTTCCGATAGGTCCTCTCTGGTTCGTCTTCGGACGGATTTTATTGGTTAGCCGAATCGATGGTGACTCCGGTTCCCGGTTGAACCCTTGGTTCCCGAGTCATCCGGTTTACAAACCTATATTGTACGCATCATTTTATGAGAAACGGATCCTGATCGGATCAACAAGCGAGTCACATGATCAAATACGCTTGACGCTTAATTTTTTCGCAACAAATTTTCTATGGCGATTGGGCGAAATAGCCAGCGTCACTCGAAAACGGCCCAACGGTTAAGACTCATTGCTATGCCATGAGCCCTGTCAGTTTTGGGCCTTTCGGGGTCGTTTCGAGCCTCAAAAGAGCGTTTTTCTATTTTTAGGCTTTATTTTGGACCTTTTTAATTATGTTTGCATGAGATTTTGTTTCATTTTTATTCTTGAACTTATCCTTCTTTATAAGGACGTTTTTAGGGTTGTCTCTGGCAGTTTTTGAGAAACCTACGAATTCATTAAATAAGAGTTTCTCGTCTTGAGAATTTCGGACTAGTTCTTGTGTTTGTGTGGTTTGTCTTTATCGATCTGCATCAGAAACATCATATATACGCTTTTGTAGATTTGTAGATATATGCTTTTGATTGTTGTATAATATGAATATATGAGTGTATTTCTAAGTGATGAGGTGTATTAATCATGTATTAATTATGTATTAATTATTTTCATTTTCAAATATTTATGTAATGGGTGTTTTAATAGGAGTATTAATTATGTTTTAATTGTCAATTTTAATAATGATTGTATGAGTTGCACACCATACATAAACATGTGTAAGTTAAAAATTCAATATTGCTAAAAAGAAGGCTATTATGCTTTATATTTATTTAAGATTAAGGGGCAGTTTGGTTGGAGAGTTTTAAGCCAAAAGATTGGATTAGACACCAAAATAAGTGTTTGGTTAAAGTCTTAAAGTTGAAATGTGGTACTCATGCCTAGATAGTTAGGATTTTGTAAAAGTTACGCATGTATCTTGAATTAGAGCTGTAACTCCTACTTTTGTGGGCCCAAGTAATTTTCTAGCCACATCTTAATTTACTTCCTTTCTTTTCTTATTTTCTAACATAGAAATATTAATTTTAAATTATATAAATTAAATAAAAAATTACATTATTATATATTTTCTTTCTTTTACTTTTTCTTTCAACCCAAAACAAAATCCTAATCCTAAATCAAATCCAAATCCTAATCTAAACCCGCTAACGAACCAAACGCACCCTAATTGCAGAAACCATACATTCAACATTCACGCTCTTTCTTACCAGAGACTTTAATCTCAAGTATTACCAGCTGCCGTGACAGGACACGTGGCATCCGGTGAGCAAAGCCCATTTTTTATTTAACCAATTTAGTATTGTTTGGTTGGTTTTTATAGTTGTTTTTATCTTTGCATATTAACTGTTTGATGTAATACCTTAGAGAATAAACTAGTTTTAGACCGTGGGTAAGTTTAGTGTTGTAGACAACCTAGGTGTTTATGCTATTGTTGATGCGTCGTGGGTAACTGGGTATGATGTGTTCGTCAGATGGTTAAGGGTCGTGGATATTGTGAGGCTGCGAGGTAGTTTTTGAGTCGTGGGTATGGTGAGGTAATGAGATGGTTTGAGTCGTGGGTATAGTGTGGTTGCGAGATGGTTTTGGTTGTGTGTTTGGTGAATAGGAGAGGTCGTGAGATGGTTATGGGTGGTGGGTATTGTGACGTCATGGTTTTTGTCACGGGTATAGTGAGGTCGTGAAAGGGTTGTGGGTATATTGAAAGCGTGAGAGGTCTAGGTCATAGGTACGGTGAAGTCGCAGAAAAGGTTAGGTCGGAGGAGATGGTGAGGTCGTGAGATGAGGTGTTCAAGTCGTGAGATGGTATTGCCTTAGAGAAGATGACCTCGTCGTGAGATGGTGATAGTCACTTGTTTTATGCCGAGGGTCGTTTGAAGCAAAGTTAGAGGAATCGGCCATTTTCAGTTCGGGGTTTTCATTAGGTGGTATTTTTATATCTTACGGGTATTTTCTTCAATCTACCGTCCTTACTATTCGTAGTGACACCACTTGGTCAGATTGTGTGTTGAAATGTCTTTGAGGTTCTTATGGGTTATGCTCATGTGTGAGGTCATGTGTCGTGGTCGGTTTCAACACGTGTCATTCTTTCTTCCCAGTGTTTGCCCTTAGTATCACTCTTTTTGGTAGGTTTGGTGTGTTGGAGTTGTATATAGGTATGTCACATATTTACTTTATGATATCGTTGTTTGATCCGAGTGTAGGTGCTATTCATGACGGTTGGTTGGTGTAGCTTTGCTCGATTTGTTATGTTTGTGTAATTGTGTCCATGTAATTTTAGCATCTTGCTAGTTTATCTATATAATATATATTGCCTTAAAAAATGTGATGGTAAATTTGATGCA
>BQNB010031126.1:40718-51653 GCA_026074375.1 Tanacetum coccineum
ATGCCACGGGGTTTGAACTATTAACCTCTCGAACATATAATTATTTATAAATAAATAATTACCAACTCATTTCACAAAAGTTCCCCTTGATTTGCAACCAATTCGGGATAACATCAAGACAATGCCTCACAAACTTAAAATTCATACAATTAAAAAAGAAATATTTAAGCAGTGTCTTTAATATAAATTCATTAGTGTTTGCATGTAACCTTAATTCTCTTGCAAAAATAGCATCAATAGTAGTATTTTTCTAAGTCTTGACTGAATATTGGTTGACGAGAATTGGTATTTATAGTAAAATAAAACTTCTAAAAATAAGATGATGAATCATCTTACTTATTTTATAACACATAACTAGAGGTGCTAAAATAGGTGGATCGGGTCACGGGTCTAGATGGGTCGGGTTTAAATGTTTCCGGGTTTATATTGGTCTTCAAGAAACATGAGTCTAAATTGGTCCGAGTCTAGATGCGTTACGTGCGGTCTAAATGAATTTTGGTCATTTTAAAAATAATTTTTTAGTAGAATATACAAAAATGAAAAATAAGTATAAAAAAAGAATTTGACCCGTTAAACTTGTTGGATAATTGTTATTACTCATCTATAATACTTAGAGAGATCAGGGATGGGGTGGCTAGCGGGTGCTAGGCCCCCTCAACTAGCCCAAGGTGTCTATTATTTTACAGCCTAAAAGCCCATTTATCTTAATAATACTAGACGTCAGCCCTTGCTATTATATGGCTTAGTTTTTATTTTTTTGTTATTTTTAGAAGAGTCATCAAACAGAGATAATCAACCATCAATGCCATTGTTTCAATAATTTAATCATTCGGTTAAAGAGTTTCAATCAACTACTAAGGTATTGAATGCTCTTTTACTATTTTGTTTTCATAATGATCAAAATTAGTTTTTGTGTTTGGATTGTTTCGGATAAATGAATTGGTCGAGTGATTTTTTTGGCATATTCATGATCAATTGAATACTCGATAAATGATAACTATTAACGATTATAAGCCCGCACTCTCACTGCGGGGTGTTTGCTTACAGAAGTACTAAAATATATATTTCGTATATGTCGTAAAATTGTCTTTGTTACAAATTTGCAGCGTAATCGGCAAACAAATTGCTAAAAAAATTAAGTTAATAGTCGTTACTAACGGTCATTACTTAACGTTCGTTAAGTTACGATCGAGCCCAAGGACTATTTTCGTAAATTGTTATAAAAAAAATTAAACTAACGGTCGTTATTTAACAGCCGTTAGTGACAGGGGAGGGGGTATTGTTAACATAAGATTCACCCTTAGAACAATGGATCCGAAGGTATGGTAAAGTGAAAGAGAAATTGAGCCCTAATATTCGAGAGAAAAGGAGAAAGATTGGAATAGTGTGTGTGGTAAGAAAAAACACACCCTCACCTAACATGTGAGACTTCACCCCTCCATGGAAGTTTTTAAAAAAAATGGAGGGGGTAATTTATATCCTTGTGACACAACAACTATCGTAGCTTGTCATTTTTATTCCCTATGTGTTAACGCTATAAATAAACTAATGTAATTCCGTGTTGTCACCATAATTTTAAGGCTAACAATCTCCTCCAATATGTGAAACATAACGGAATTACTTACAGACTTCCTAACAAGTACAAATAACAATTAAGATAAATCTTCCACGCGCTTCTAAAGCGCAGTTGTCTTCTGAGTTTCTCCAGTGGTCTTTGAAACTTGTATGCAGCTTGGATTTTATTGTCCTTTTACTTGTTCTGGAACCATTGTAGTATGCATGAGTTGGATTAACTTCCCCCCCAATTCATGCAGCATGTCTTGAAAAGCTTTCTTCATAGACTTCTTTTGGCGAAGTTCTGAATTACTTTCCCCCCAATACCAACATCCTATTCTTGAGCAATTCTATAAACATTGATTTGCTTGAACAATACTGTCTACTTGTCATCAAGTGCACATCAGGAATATTGTAGATAGTCAAACCAACAACAAACGACTAACTGCTTCTTGTCCATTATAGGGCTTGTGAGATATCCGTCGGGGGTGCAGGAGAAATCAGCAACTGTTCTTTCTCATGTTATCAATAATACAAATCACAACCATACTAAAGTAATAAGTATACACAACTTCTCCCTGGAAGTGTTTGACATGGTAAAACCAGTCAAAAGTCAAATTAAGTCCCGCATTGTACACATTTCCCCTATGATAGATCGCAGAACTCTCAGATCTCGGAAGCATCATTGTCGTGAACTACCATATACTCGAGAATTCTTGTCAATGCACAAATATTGAGTTACACAAATCATTACCCTCTTGACTTCACAAACCGTAAAGGAGTTGAAGCAAGAATCAAGAACACTTGGTATAATCAAGGTCTTGTGAATGAATGTCATCGAAGAACTTTGAAGATTTTTCTTAGACTGTGAAGTATCTTTGTCTTGGAATAGCACAAAAATACCCGTGAGAAATGCTTGGTGTAACATCTCCAAACTTTAAACTCTCTGGCTAACTTACCAACCTCGTATTCTTTCGGCTATTGTTGTGATCACATGGTGAAGTAAACCCGTTATACCAAACTTGAAACTAAAGTAAAATTCCCCAAAATTGTTACTTAAGCTTGCACTATTGTTGATTGATATAAGGATGCAGAAGAAAGTCTCTAATACCTAATACCCAACATCAAAAGTATAAGTAAGTACAACACCTCTGAAATTATCCACATCAGACATCCTGCGTGTGACACATAGTACTACAAAACGAACATCCTTTAAGTGATAGTTGTCCAGGTCTTCATCAGACCACCCCTATGACCGCTGAGAAACTAGATAATCCCAAGTCTTAATCATAAATGTATACGTTCAAAGCAAGTCATCAATCGATAAAAATAAAAGAAAGTCACGATGATGAAATAAGAACTCCGTTGTGAAATCCAACTTCAATTACAAATAAGGGATACCAAATCAACTTCGTGATTCACATGTCATCGTAATCCAAATCTCTAGCCATTTTGTCATAAGTGAATCTTTTCAGGATCGTTTTTGGGATTAAGTGTTGTTGTTTGTGTGGTGTGTTGTTATGGTTGATTGTGTCTTATGAGTCTCGATTCTTGATTGTGGTGTTTTTGTTTTGTTTTTCTTGTTTTTTTCTTTGTTTTTTCAATGACAAAAGCATCTCCTTTAAGACAAAACGCAGTCAATTCTTGAGACAAAACGCAACCAAGAAATGAAATGGACAGAGTCTCCCCTAGGCAAAACGCAATAAGGGTCTTCAATTAGGCAAAACGCAATGAGCAAAACGCAACCTTGAGACAAAACGCAATGAACAAAACGCAATGAACAAAACGCAAGATCTTGAGGCAAAACGCAATGACCAAAACGCAGTCTTGAGGCAAAACGCAATGACCAAGACGCAGTCTTGAGGCAAAACGCAATGACCAAAACGCAGTCTTGAGGCAAAACGCAATGACCCAAACAATAGCCTTGAGGCAAAACGCAGTCTTGAGGCAAAACGCAGTCTTGAGGCAAAACGCAATGACCAAAACGCAGTCTTGAGGCAAAACGCAATGACCAAAACGCAGTCTTGAGGCAAAACGCAATCAAGAACACCCCTTCAGTTAGTCAAAACGCAGCCAAGAAAAAATCATCAAACATTCTTGAAAGCTACGAAATGATGTTAAAACCACCTAGTAATGATGCAAGGGATAGATCTAAGCCCGAAAGTACAAATCTTTAACACTTTTAACCACAAACAAAGATCAAATCTTGATTTTTCTTGCTATTTTTTCGAACCAAAAAAATAAACAAACCAAGCCACGAATTTGATATTGTTTAGCCACAAGATCAGTAGATAAACAACACGGATTCCCCCTATGCTCTGGTGCCAATTGTTAACAAAGATTCCTCCCTTAGAAACAATGGGATCCGAGGTATGGTAAAGTGGAATAGAGAACATGAGCCATATTAAGAAGAGAAAAGAGAAAGATGGGAAGTAGTGTGTGTGGTAGAGAGAAAACACACACAATTCACCTTATAAATGTGAGCTTTACCCCTCCATGAAAGTATAGAGGGGGTATTTATAGTCCAAGGTGACACACACTATCGTACTTTCATTTAGTCTCCCACCTAAGTGTCACGCTATAAATAAACTAATGTAATTCTGTGTTTGTCACCATATTTTAAGGCTAACAGGTATTTTTTTTAAGTGAGGGTAGTTTCGTAATTTGACCCATAGTGCGAGGGGCTATATCGTAAATACTCGACAAGCTATTTTGTAAATATCGACGGGTTGCGGGTGGGTTTTCGGGTCGGGCGGCGGTTTGCGGGTCGGGTAAACGGGGCGGGTTGTGTGGGGGTGATTTTTCGTTCGGGCAGGTGAGTACCGGGTCGGGTCGACCCGGTGGGTTTGGGTCGGGTATCCTATCTTTTGTATAGAGTTATAATTGTTTCATTGCTATTCGCTTGTATGGCCATTAGTTATTACTGTAATTTTTAGAGTTTAGTTTTTAGTATTTTTAATCAATTCTTAAATTCTAATAGAACTATAGAATGAAGAACCATAGTAGCAATAAGTGTAAAATTGTAATGTAGTAATGCCTGTAATGTCTGAGTTGTTATTTGTGAATGTTTTAGTTTTTATAGTTTGTTGTACTAATTGTCAAAATTCTAATAAATGAAGTATAAACTAGGTATTAATCAATGTATGTATGAGTTATGAGTATGACCATTGATCAGATGCCTTGAATAAGTAGTATCATTATGTATGCACCAATGTATGATCATTATTTATTACTTGTTATTAGTTAAATTTTAGTTTTTACCAATTGCTCAAAGTCATTAGAAGTCTTATTTGTTTCATGACAAAGGATTGAAGCTTAGTGGTATTCACTGCAAGTGTCAGTTAGTAATTTTGATGGTTGTATTGTGCCATTTATTAATTTTGTGTCTGTAATGTTTCTATGTCAACAATGGTGATCTTAGTATTTTGTTTTTGTAATGTTTTTATGTCAACAAGTATGCAAGGCATTTGATTTGTATATTGCTGTTTTAGGGTGACTGTTTGGACTAAGGCCCCATGGTTCCTACTTGAATAATATAGTATATCAATTTAATGATTGGATCATGTTAATTGTTTTTTCTCTTGTTGTTTCCTTCGGTTGTATTGCACACAATGTAGGTTTGTATTTTTTAGTCCGCTATTTTAAGTGGCTAGATTATCATGCTTTGATGTATTTCTTTAAACTATGTCATGAGTATAAAAAATTTGGCCCTCTTAACTTTTTAATCCTAGGCACCCGCCCTGAGAGAGACCAACTATGGAACCTTCGCTAATATATTACCGATGAGTCTAAATTGCCAACCGTTAGAAACTCCCTAAGGTTATATTAATTTGTTTATATATTTTAGTATTACATAAGTAGTGGTCTATAATATGGTTCGTTCTTACAGGAAGTCCAACACAACTCTACAAGGTCAATTAGCCCATGTAATCAGGGGCGGAGCCAAGATTTCAAGTTAAGGAGAGCCAAAAAAATTTATACTCATGACATAGTTCAAAGAAATACAGCAAAGCATGATATCTAGCACTTAAAAACTAGCAGGACTAAAAAGTCACAAACCTGCCAATTATGTGCAATACAACCCGATGGAAACAAGAGAAAAAAAATTTCCATGATCCATTCGTTAAAATTGATATATCATATTATTTCATAGTAGGTACATGGGCCATAGTACAATACAGTCACCCTAAACACACAACAATATACTAATAATTGCCTTGCATACTTGTTGACATAGAAACATTTACATAAACAAAATTACTAAGATCAATGCCGGCATACCATTTTTGACATAGAAAAAACATTACAGGGCACAATTAATAACTGGCCAGTATAACCAATTTCTTTGTCATGAAAACAAAATAAGACTTCTATTGGACTTTGAGCAATTGGTAACAAACTAAAATTTAACTAATACAAGTAATAATAATGATCATACATTGGTACTAATACTGATACTTACCTGGTTCAAAGCCTCTGATCAAGGTCCATTACTCATAAAATCATCCACACATTGATACATACTAGTTTTTTACTTTTTATTAGAATTGAAAATTAGTAATTAACTAATAAACTAACTTCACAATAACAACACATTCATTAGGGGTGAGCAATACCGGACCGGAAGGACCGGACGACCGTACCGGACGAAGGTATTTCGGCCGGTATTTTGGACCAATTCGGTCCTCGGTCCGGTCCGGTCCGACCAAAAACCCGATGATAATGCCGTGTAGGACCGGACCGGACCGTACCATTTCGGTCCGGTCCGCGGTCCGGCAATATGGACCATTTCGGTCCTCGGTCCGGTCCGGTCTTGGCCGGTCCGGTCCGGTCTTAGACATATGCTCACCCCTATACTACATTACAATTTACAACTGATGCTACTACTACTGATTCTTCACTTCTATAGTTCTATTAGAATTTTGAGAATTGATAAAAAAAACTAAAAACTAAAATTAACAAATAACAAGTAATAACTAATGGCCATACAAGCAAATAGCAATGAAGCAATTAGTAATTATCATTTATCAAGTATTCAGTTGATCATTAATATGTCAAAAAATCACTTGACCAATTCATTTATCCAAAACATTCCAAACACAAAAACTAATTTTGATCATTAATGAAAACAAAATAATATAAGAACATTTAATACCTTATTAGATGATTGAAACTGTTTAATCGAACCATTAAATTATTGAAAGAACGGCAATGACGGTTGGTTATCTCTGTTTAATGACTATGCTTGTGAAAATAATAAAAACTAAGCCATATAATAGTAGGATTGACGTTCAGTATTATTAAGATAAATGGGCTTTGAGACTGTAAAATAGTAGACACCTTGGGCTAGTTGAGGGGGGCCTAGCACCCGCTAGCCACCCATCCCTCAGCCCCTGGTCTCTCTAAATATTATACTACCATCGTCCCAAAATTATTGTCCAGTTTTGACTTTCTGAGTCTTTCTTTGTCAACTTTGACCTTAAATATTTTTGTTTATGTTACATAATACTTGATAAAAATTATACCAATGAAAAATACATTTAAAACTCAATCCATTCATATGTTATGCATCAAATATTAAATAGCACAAACAAAAATATTTAAGGTCAAAGTTGAGAAATAAATACTTAGAAAGTCAAAAGTGGACAATAATTTTGAAACGGAGGTAGTAATAGACACCTGCAAAGTAGCGATCATGAGATATGCAAATATGAATATAAATCTTTTGGGTTATTTATGTGTAAACATTGTTTGATTCCAAAATTTTTATTTTTCAAGCAATTGAACAAATGTTCACCTACCCCACACATTTATTTAACCAACATGCCCCACTTACTTACACTTACTCACACATTTATTATACTCAACTACCTCACACATACAACTGCTCAACTTCCCCACCACTGCTCGACTCAACCTTCCACTACTCAACTCCTTCACTCGACTCACTCTCCACTGCTTCACTCCTCCATCCATTTCAAGTTTTTCTATAATTTTTGTATGCATTTCGATTTGTAAAAACAAAGAAAGAAATAGATATTAATTTGAATTACGGTTAAAGAAAAAAATAACATAAATATATGTTGTAATAGAAAAAGAAATGATTAAAATGATTAGTCTTTTGTAAGTACAAATCAAGATTAGTCTTTTGTAAGTATTTATAAAAAACGCATAAAAAATTAAAGAAAAACTTGGGAAATATGGAGGAGTGGAGCAAAGGGTGAAGGATATGAGCAGTGAAGGGTGGAGTCGAGTGAAGGGAGTAAAGTCGAGTAGTAGTGGAGGATTTGAGGAGGTATATGTGCGAGGTAGGTGGGTATATTAAATGTGTAGGGCAGGTGGGTATAATAAATGTGTGATAGGTGAGTATAATAAATGTGTGGGGTAGGTGTCAACATTTGAGTGGTGTTGCGGAGTTGAGTATGACCATTTTGAGTAGATGTTTCAATTTTGACTATGTTGGGAACCATGTTCTAAATTTTGTACAAATGGTGTAGTTCTCTCTTTAAATAAAGAGGTACAAGAATTAAGATATCTTAATGTCACAGACTTGAAATAAAAACTCATTACGATTGAAATGACATAAACTTTTTGGGTAAGCTATAAAATACCAACATACTATCCATTTTGTGCCGACTTGACCAACATACTTTTTTTTGTCTCGACTACACCAACATACTTCAAATTTTGTTCCGATATCACCAATATGACCATAAAATAACTACATTACTCTTGGCTTCTTTAACATATTTACATCCATTGACACGTGGACTTGGGCCATTGACACGTGGATTTAAGACATTCATTACTTTTATTTATATACTTTTTCATTTTAAGGTATTAAGAGAATCAGGTTTAGTTGAGAATAGGGTCAAAATATACACATGTTCATTTTCATCAAAGGGTTCATTCTTAACAACCTTAACTACCTGCGGGTCATTTTCGGACAGACCTTTAACATTAGTACTATCTAAAAACTCCGAAAATGACATACTCTTGACATCATTTTCTTTTGTTTTTTCATGTTTGATGATATGGGTAGTTGAGATCCGCGTTCCACCAGTGCTTGTGAGTGTTCGGGTAACGAGAATCTGCGGTAAACTGAGGTTTTCGAGTTTTGGGGGTTTTGGGTTGGGTGAGAGGGTTAAGTCGATTGAGACGATTGGGTATTTACGGTTTTGTTTTTTTTATCGTCTTCGGAAACGATTGGGGAAGTGAATCCATTGGTTTTGATTACTGGTATTGAGATTTAGGGGTTTTGGTTAAATTTTTGGAGATGAGTTGGGAAGTGTATATATATTTGGAGATGAGTTTAAAAAAAAGTCAACTCATTTTGATTTTAGTAGATGTAGGGAAGAAAATGGTAATATAGTCATTTTATGATCATATTGGTGATATCGGAACAAAATTTGAAGTATGTTGGTGTAGTCAGGACAAAAAAAATATGTTGGTCAAGTCGGCATAAAATAAAAAGTATGTTGGTATTTCATAGCTTTTACCCAAATTGTTTTAACATTTTTATGCTTTTTGATATCATAGTGGATGCCGTAAATATCAAAGAATAAGGCGTTGATGACCGTTGAACCAAAAACCAACTTGGTTGTGTGAGTTTCGAATTTAAATAATTAAAAACTCGATCAAGTCAGCTAAAATCCGATTCTTGAAACGCTATATAAATAACTCAATAAGCAAATTTAAATAGCTGATGTTGTTAAAATATAAATTTGTTTTTAAAAATATGTTTTCAAATATCCTTATATAAACTTTGAATAAGAATTCATTAGTCGTTGTTATAAGTACAATTGCGTATATTTGTTTTCACATCACAGTAATTTGTGCTTACATTTGATATTTATATTCATGTTAATAATAATTTAGCCGTATTTAATATTCAGGCCTCCATACGCATAAGATAAACTTATAAAATTGAATAATAATGAGTATTTATTGAACGCATATATTGAAAAATAATTTTTTTTGTGGATATTCTTACTTAAACTCATAAAGATAAAAAATGAGTTGTTCGTATACGTACAACATCGTGTATTTGTTTACATACACAATAATTCGTGCTTTCAACATTTTGATATTAATAATCATGTGCATATATGTTATATTTTTAAAATAACATATATGTTGTATTTTTTAAAATATAAAGTATAGGGGTATAAACTTTAAGGGGTTATTTTTTGAAGTTATTGGAAAAACATAAACTTATAAATTTACACTTAACTTCATATAATTTATTTAAAATTCAACCACTAAAGTTTTATTAATTACCTCATCTTTTCTTAAGTTTTCGTTTTCATAAATTGACACATATATTTGTATGTGTTTTTATTTTTTCCACCAAAATTTTCAATTTTAACCGAATTGGATTCAATTTTGATTTTTTTAACCAATTAGATCACACAATTTTTTTTTTTTTGGAAAGACAATATTGAATTAAGAACCACGAAAGAAATAATAATACAAAACAAGGCATCCTTCCCCTATCAACAAGATAATTAAAAGGGGAGAGGACCCACCAGATCGCACAATTTTTCCTACTTGTCTAAATCAAACGACGTGATTTGTCCACCTTTTTTCTATAAGATTGTTTTGCTAAGAAAACTCTGAAATAATGTTAGTTTTCATTATATAAAAGATGAGTCTGATTACATAATTAAAGATTAGGAGAAAATAAAAAATCAAGTAAACAAACAAGCTATATTTTAGGTTCATGTAAATAGTAAGATTTATGTATTCAGGTTATCGTGGTGGCAAGTCGTTAAATAAGATGTACGCAACACAACCGGAATATGATGACCGTTTTCAACCATATTTTTTGGCTAAATCTTACACATCTTGTTTGTTGCCTTTACCAATATGCCACTTGACAATGGCTATTTTAAATTTATGTAGTATATAACAATATATAAATAAAACACATATTGTACGGCTCAGGGGCGGACCTAGGGGGTTCACGAGAACCTGATAAATGTTTGCCGGCTAATATAAATTTTCGTTAAAATTCCGATTTCTCCGAAATCAACCTAGTCTTGAAATTTTGTCATACAAATACTTGTCCTTTTTACCTACTTAACGGTATATAAAAAATCAATTACCAATCTCTACTCTTATAAACCGAAATAACTAAAATCGACACAAATCCAGGACATTACCAAAATCTACTCAGCGTGCAAAACATTTGCACGTCATGTGTTTTTGCATGCCAAGTGCCTTTCCAAATATTAAAAACTAACAAATAAAGAGAACTAAGCGTGCATTTGGTATGCATCTTTCTTCAATTTGCACTCTAAGATGACTTGGCAATAAAAGAAAAAGAAATTCTAACCCAATGCCTTTCCAAATGTCGTGAATTGTTTTACCAGTATGAAT
>BQNB010031127.1:7608-54276 GCA_026074375.1 Tanacetum coccineum
GAAAGTGTGTTGGAGACATTCATGACCCATATAGATTACTCTCCATGTCTCGTTCATTTAATGCCTCTAGCATTATAAGGCAAAACCTACCACATTAGCCATGTAATCCTTCCCACGTCTAGATAGCTTCCTCTTTGCTCCGCTTCCACGTTTTTGGAAAACTTCACGTACATCTTCTCTTCCTTTAGTGACCCCACAATCATCTTCACGTGCGACTCGTACTCCTCCTTAGACTTCGGGTCGGTTTAAAATATCATATGTATATATACGTTAACTAGCTTGTCTATATACGTCCATGCACACCCAGCTCATTAACTCTATGAAAACCGCTGGTGTATTGGTTAACCCAAAAGGCATAGCCGTAAACTTCAACGTGTCTATTACGCATCACCTAAAAAAACAGCCTTAGCTACGTCATCCCCGTGCACTCTCCATTGGTGACATCACATACGAATTTTCTATCTCACTCTTCTCAAGATAATCTATGCACATTCCAAACTACCCACCTTTCTTCCTACCAAGCAATACATACACTTCCCACAACAAGTTACCATTCGAACTAATCCTCACCTAGCAACTCATGCAATTGTTTCACAACTCTTGCCTTTCTAAAAACGTCAAACGACATGAGCCTTCGCAAATCGGCATCGCTCCTTGTAATAATTCCACACAAAATCCTATTCTACGACGAAGGGTAAAACCCACTAAATCATGATAAACACTTCGAGAAGCTCACATACTACTAAAGTATCACTAAATCTTGACTCATATGCTTTGGTACTCCTACGAGACCTCGCATCCTCTTTAGTTCGTTTCCTCACGAACCTTAAACACTTTTTAGCTCACTAAGGTATTTTAACTACCTTCTTGTGGCATGCCATCCCAGCCTTATGCCTCAACAACCAATTCTCTCATACGGCTACATCAACGCTCCCATAACTAAGAGGTACTAAGTAAAACGAGAATTCTCAAATTCTAACTTGGAATCGCGAATAATTCTATTCGCTTCGCTACCATCAATCGCACCACTCAGAAGATATGACCTACCATCAACTCTAGAACCACGCCATGAAGAAATACCAAACTTCACATGCACCAATTGGTATGGACCCAAAAATCACACAATCCCAAAAGAAGAAACAACCGAATATAAACATCGACATAACGAACGAACCTCAGACCTAACAAACGCATCAACGATGCTAGAAACACCCAATGAATAATACCACGTACCACGACCCATTAATTAAAAGATTAAGAACCTTTGTACCAAAACCAATTTTTACCCAAGGAAACTTTCCCTCATAACCTTATACCAATCATTTTAAAACAATAGAATCACCTTAGTTAATAATGCAAATAATTTTAAGTGTAAAAATAAATTTAAATAAAATTTTCATAAACTTATTTTAATTATGGTTTTCATAAAAGAAATCAAAAGATGATTTTTAAAAAAATGTGTTGCATTTTATTTATATAATTTTTTTTAAAAGAAGTTTTTAACACCTAAACAATATGGTATCGACTATAACTAACTTACTTTTAAATGGAATTTATGACTCACAAAAAAAAAACATCATGATAGCAAAATAGACTCCCAAAATACCTTAAGAATTCCAATACTAGAATATTAATTTACTTGAAAACAAACACGACAAGAACTCTTGCAAACCAAACGAACCATAAGGACTCATCCATACCAACGGTCTTAGAACCAAACCAAAAAGTATCGTCACCTTTAGACAAAGGAAAACAATCAAAACGCCAAACGAAGAACATAGAACACCAGTTCTATGATAACACCCTAGAATACCAACACGAGCGTTGGATATCTCAACGAACAACGAGCTAACACAACGAGCTAAGAACCAACTTAAGAATCGCGGACGATAATATAAACACGTATCCGATGTCATCCGCAAAACGATAGATGACAAGGAACCGATACCATCCTACGCAACCCAACCTAATAAAATCGCCCCTAATTCGGTTAAGAGATGACATCTGCTAACCACCACAACCATCCTTACAGGATCTACATCACATTTACACTTCTATCCAACGTAGCTATTTCCTATTTACACCTTACATAATTACATACAAGCAATCATGATCAATGCCCAGTCAAAGTCACAAGTCCACGTCGTGTGACACCTTTATTAATCTATGTTCGCGGACCATATTATAATTGTACCTTTTGCACACGTTTTTTACTTACTTCAAAGACCACCCCCCCCCACACATACTCAATTGATAACACACATCTACCATCATAGCAATTAATTATAATCCAATTATAACTCAAACATGATAATCCATCTAAGAACCATAAAATCTCATACGACCTAAACGAAAACAGAAAGTTACATTGTGACCCAAATATAAAAGGATCTCGATTATAGCAACGCATCGAAGTAGAAAATTGAAATAAAACTTATGTTGGCCTCGCTTTGGGTTGACTTTTCTCTCTCAATAGTCACCCAACTTCGCGGTACCAGTGAGGGTAATACAATCTCCAACGATATCTTCTAGGGGATAGGGAAGACATGACTAAACAATAACAATAGACTCGGTATCTTACTATTAGATCCCCATAATGAAAAAAGTATATATTTCATATTGTATAGTAGTAATTCAACATAGGAGAATTCCCAAAGCTTTAAAAAGGGTGAGCGAGAACATACGGTACTATACGTACACAAACACTTATGCCCTAAATGCATCTATATGAGGGAACTTAAAGCTATAGTCTAGGATCAACCACCTTAGTTCTCTATAAACCTGGATCTGATACCAATCAGTCCAACCCGCCAAGGCGGATGGGGAACGCGAGGCCGTTAACAAGAATGGATAATCATCACAACACAATGGTGTTTATATAGAGAACACTTAAATGCATACAATAAAGTAAAAGTAGAGACACAAAGTGTCATAACAATTACCCATATACTAGGCAAAAACATAAAAGGCGTCTTTATTGATGAAAAGGAAGTTCTCGCCAATAAAAAGACATGCAACAAATATTCAAATTCAAACGATGCAAAAATTCAAGACAAGAAATAGAAATCTTCATGACATCTTATGGTCTCTTACTAGCCACTTATTTCCATCATGCTCACCTAAAAATGATGCTTAAAACGACAACACAAAGGTTGGTGAGAGTCATAGGTTTAAGACACACAAATCAATCTTTTAAATCTAATTACTGTGATTATCAAAACAATATAGGACACTTAAGCAACATATGAACTCTATCTACATGCAATCCAACATAACTGGGTAGGAACGTTACCCCCGATCCATTTCAACAATACAATGGTAGGAACGTTACCCCCGATCCCATTAAACAACTAGTAGAACGATTACCCGCTCGATCCACCTTTACATCATACTAGGTTGAACGTTTACCCCCGATCCATATGTCACTTACGCACCTAAAAGTCTACCAGCTGGAACTTATACTTAGGCCTGGACCACACATCAGTGAGTATTATTTCAACCCTTCAGTTGGTTTGAGTTGAGTAGGTGTAAAGACACTCCCCAACCGAACTGAATCACAACTACTCAATTGATCACTAAGCCATGGAGGAAATACCACAAAAACCCACTCCAATTTGATCACTAAGCATGAAGAGTTATTCATACTAATCAATAGTATTATTTCAAACCCTTCAGTTGGTTTATGTGAGTAGTAAGACCACTACCAAATCCGAAAACAAATCACGACAGTCAATAACAATGTAGCAAATTAATCACGCAATTAAAACAGTTTGAAAATACTATCATTTTCACCCCAATAAAACATAAGAAAAAGAGGCTATGAAACTCACTTGAATGCTAGCTTCCAAAAGATCCACAAAACTTCACAAAATTTCACGAACAATCTAAACAATATAAACACATAATAAGTTACCATCAATTAGGCATTCAACCCAATATGATGTAACATCAACTATGATGGATGTCTAAGCTATCTACCATAGTCCTATACTTGTTTTAAACCTTTACCACTCTTACATAAGTCATTTAGACTTTAACACTACACTTTGCATTTTCTGGTTTTAAGCAGAATTTTACACTCGCTTACGCGACCTAAACGCACCACTTAAACATTCCCATAATTCAAACCAAAAATCACACATGTTCCCTTATGTGTTTACTAACTACCATGTGATTCCCAATCATTAGTTATATGCGTAACCACCTCAAATAAAATCAAACTTCAAAACTGTCCTAATTCGGACCTGATCGCACACTAAAAAGTATGACCCTAAAAACCATACTTAGACAACTAATTAGACGATTTCCTTTGGAGGATTTTTAATAGACACATGAAACTTAACTTCTGTAAAAGGGCTAAGCTTGTTTCAAATTTTAAGTAGGGGTTTTACCTCCCGAAATTAGACCCAAATCTGACCCGTATTTACTGTTTTTTTTTAACGGCAAATGGAATTTTATTAAAAAAGGGCTAGAAAGAAACTAGCAGACGATTATACATGCAAAAACGACTCCAACAAACAAGAACAAAAGGAACAAAATAACACCAACGAAACGAAATCGCAAAACAACCAAAGGCTTATTAGAATAAGAAAGATCCCACCATGCGCCAACTGAATTAATCCCTATAATGAAACGATATCCCGAACACACGAGGCATATAACCAAAAAGCGATCTAACCGGCATCCTTTGTTTGTCTCGATAAGGCATTATGAAGAAGAATAGCTTCTTTAACGTTGCCATAATAACTCCAAATCTGAAGATCGCTAGGAAAATAATCTTTCCTTAGAACGTTAGTTGCGCTATGAGAGATAACAACCCGTGTATTATTATTTCCATTAGGGGTCTCTATAGTCCCATGTTTATCAGAATTATCTCGTTCACTAGTTAAGAGGACTAATATATTCAATCCTCGAAGAACCGACTCCAGTAGCAATATTTAAATCATTACCCGGGGGTGTAGATGGAGGCGCAATGATGGAGTCTTTTTCAGGAGCATTAACTTGGCGTTAACACTCTCATTATCATCAGTTGGTAACATCTTCCAAAATCACCCTGAGAATGAACTCAAGAATCTCTACCAGCATCTTTCCAAATTCTTTCCATGCAATCCTTAATTCACCGCATCATTAGTAACATGATCGAAATCATCACGAATCTCGCCTTTCTTCAAAGGGAAAGTCCACAAGATCACTTTCAACCACGAACTCCTCCTCTCGCAAAACCCGACTAGAAGGCGACACCGAATTCATTGTTAACATTCTTAGGGGATCTGAATCAACAACTATCGACATCCAATGCTTCCTATTTTCCAAAACTTTATCCAAACTAGGACCTCTGCATCCTTCCTTTCCAGAGGATTTGGACTCGGGAATTGACCTCCATCGATTGAATATTGTGCGCGCCAATATGCAAACTCAGTAGCGATAATACGATAAGTCCAATTTCGATATGAAACTATAAAGGACTCTATCACACGATGTAAAGACTCTGTAAGGACACAAACCTTCCCATGAGACATTGGTCCATCACTTACCATATCCGTAAACACCACTGCTTCCCACCGACCACCAACTTTCTTATAAACCTCTGGAGCCATGATGCCACGTGGCAGACCCGCCAGGTCTATCCAAAACATCTTTCATCTGGATAAACATCGTTGAGGAAAACATCTTTGAACTCAAAAATTTCTCTTTTTTAACGCCTTTGAAGTTTTGGACGCTTTTCCTCTTGATCGATAGAGTCAAATCCAACCAAACCCACGTCCCAACATATCTATGCCAACATCATCGATTCCCTCAGAGACATATGTTTAGAATGCTCTGAATGACACTTAAATCTCTTTAACTTCTTTAGCAAGAATACTACGCTCCATACCATCAAAATCAATACAATTGTCTACGAGTATAGACATCACCGCTTTCATTACCCTGCCTTCCTTATATACCTGGTTACAATCGACACACACACATGATTCTGCTCCAAACATTACTAGTACCGTATTTGCCGACATGTCCACTGATTTTGTTGACCAGGATACCGCTTTAGCATACGAGTTAAAAGACTGAAAACATTTTCGTTGATACTAAAGAATTGAGAGTTCGAACCTACACTGGTGTTTAGCTCGTCCCAGAAGTTCCACAGGTCTATTATAAGTTCTGACCATACTTCGCCACATCGAAACATAAATGAAAACAACACAATGCATGCCGTTCTTAGATTGGAAACTAACTGATTGATATCATTAACGTTTATAAAACGTACAAAACCAAATCGTATGACCACGATTTGGATCTCTTTTGCGCTATGTAAACATCGATACCACATACCTCTCATTTGTTACAACTATCCAAAAGATCTTGGACCGTTGAGCATTCATGGGATATTAGAAACAAAGATTGATGAAAAACGACTTATGTTCCTCACGAAAATTAGATGAGATTTGTCTGGGAATACCTTTGTTACCGTTGATCTTTGACGTACGATTATTATCGAGAATGATCGTTCCTTTTCGCTTTCTGGAATAATTATTAGATCGGATGACCTAATTGTGCCAATTGCATCGTTATTTAACAACAGAATGCCAAGATCGGAAAAATAGGATTGACAACACCTATCATTTGTGAAGATCCGAAATCGAGATTTGTGGTGGTGGATGTTGAAGGCGTTTATTCTTGTATACCTTCTAATCTGCTAGCTTCATATCCATCTTGAAAATATTATTTGATTAGATTTTAGATGTTTGAAAACCTCAAAATAAGAATATTTAGATCTTGATTCTTGGACATGAAGTCAACGATTCATTGAAGTCCGAACCCGTATTATGTTTAGACAACTTTTCTTGCAAAAGACATTTGAATGACTTCCCGAACTCAAAATCGTTCGAGGCCAGACTGTTTGGAAAATAGACTCTCTGAACTTATCAAAACTCATAAGATTCATCAAAAATATCATTACCAATCTCGAGATATCAACTGAAACCAACACGCTCAAAATTTGCTCAAACTTAATCATGATTTAACGCGAAACTAACCCTAACGATTACAACCATCATGCTTTTAATTAAACCTCTAATCAATCCTATTAGTTTAAATTACATAATTTACAGAAAAACTTTGAAACCCTAATTAATAAAACCTAATTTACATCTAATCCATCATAATTTAGTTACTAGATTAAAGATGTAAAACTAAAATTAAAAGATCGGATCGGTACTTAATTTCAAAACCCAAAAACTTTTCTTCCTTTTTTTTTTTGTTTTGCGAAATCTCATCAGGGGGGCTTTTAGGGGTTTTTAATCTTGTATTTATTGCTTCCCTAGATGTGTTTTATTTAAGCCTTAATTTGGTATTTAGATTACATATTAGGCCTTTATTTCTATTTTATATTTTTTTCCTTTTTATTTCTAAAATTCGGATTTTACTATTCATGCCAAATTTTTTTTTATTTCTTTATTAATTAATTAATTATCTTTATACCTTAAGTTTTATAAAAACCTAAACTAAATTGTTAAACTATTTTGCTTGAAAATTACTTTCTAAAAATAACTTTTCATACTCAAATTCTCCTATTCAAAAAAATAGAAAGTTTTAAAAACTCTCTATATTTTAACAAACTCATTTCCCTTAATCTTAACTCTAAACACCTAAACTTATCTTAAATTACTCTAACATAATAATGCGTATAGTATAATTACTTACACAAAAAAAATTAACGCGACACCGCTTCGATTACCAATTCATATCCTTGTCACCAAAAATCGTGGAACGAAATGAAATTCACAAAATTAAACACAAATCCGAAATCCTATTGAGACGATCACGCTCAATGGTATTGATTATCCAAATTTTCAATATCTACATATCCCACACAAACACTTTTAGAACACATAAATCACAAAATTTCTTTCATAAACTAAACTTATAGAACAGATATTTAGGTCAACACTACGGTTTGACCAACCTGCTCGAACCACGGTTGTCACAACATTGGTTGCAACCCATCAGATGACTCAGTCTCCTTATCAAACTCATCAAAACTCGTACCAAAACACTCAATTTCAACCACAAGTTTCACCATATCAGTCTCCACAGTATGGATCACCTTATCAGTCTCAACAATACTCAACTCATCAATCATCAACACCTCTTTCAATCACTTATCCATCCAATGATTATCAATCATCAATTCACCACAACGTTTATTCTCCATCATCATCCATCCCTCAATTGGAATGTGCCACCACAATTAACTATCAATCTGAATTTTCCCAACCAGACTTAGGTCTAATTGTTCCAGTGTTCCAGAATAGGTAATGTTCCATTGACGCCATCACCACATGATGTCTTTCTTGACTGCTGTTGTCACTTCCCGCTACCCTACTACCAATAATCAGCTGAGGAATTCGTCAAACCCTAGGCAACAAGCTACCATTAATAATGGAAGAGTGACATTACAACCAATTCAGGGGAGACAAACGTCTTTAGCTGCGGGTACTACAAGGACATACACTCCAGGAGCAAGTGGAAGCAATTCTGGGAAACAAAGGACTGTTATCTGTTACAACTGCAAAAGGGAAGGCCATATGTCCAAACAGTGCACTAAACCTAAGAGGAAACAGGATGATTCTTGGTTTAAGGATAAAGTGTTGTTGGTACAAGCTCAAGCAAGTGGTCAAATTCTACTGAGGGAGGAAACTTACTTTTTTGCAAGAGATCCAGGAATTCCAGGGAAGGTCAACCACACAGACTGTCATTACTCACAATGCTGCTTATCAAGCTGATTGGTTTAGATGCATATGCTTGGACTGTGATGGAACTCAAACACTGCCAAAGTTGCTTCATAGCGAAATTTATCTATTATGGGTTCAGAATGCTCTATGCTGAGGTAACCATTCATGATAATATGAATAATAATATGCTTAATCAAGCTGTGCAGGTGATGCAGTCTTCTAAACAGTCAAATGTTGTGACTCATTAAGAGACTGAAATAAACAGTGATAGTAATATCATTCCTTATTCTCAGTATGTGATTGAATCACAACAGGCAGCTGTTCAAAAATTCTAATTCTTCTGCATCATAAGATGCACTGATTTTTATCTGTGATTGAACACTAAAAACCCAAGTAGTTAATTGTACAAGATAAATCTGGACAATAAATGTGGTCACATGATACTTTAAATGCTAGAGCTTAAAAGATAAAAGATAAAAGGTTAAAGTTTTGAAGAGGACAAAATGTTGATTTAAGGTGTATTGTACGATTTCAGACTCAAGTGCACAGTTTGTGAGATTCGATATCTTAAAAAAAAATCTTTTTGACATTTAAAAGAGGAATCTTTAATACAAACAATTACTATTCTCAAAATGATTTTTAGAAAGGAAGTATCTAGGTACATCGATAGAGAGATTGCGTTTAGAAAAGAAGATCAAACAACTAGATAATTTTGTTTTTAAATGAGATTCAATGCTGCACAAACTATTCACATCGTTGACGAAACCTCACTTTTTCTAGATCATACCACTAAACAAGCTCTAGGTTTTCAAAATCCTTTTCTATTGAAGGAAAGTTGGAAACAAGAGCTTTATGATGGTAATGTTTCATTAAGAATACGTAGTGCTATTGTGATTCCTAACTCCGAAGAGGAACATAATGCTTGGCTTGAACGAGAGTCTTTCAAAAATGCTTTTAAAACACCAAGATCCTATGGATGTTAGAAAAGAAAGTTAATACTACCCAGTCGATCTTTTTTGCTGTCGTTAATCAATCTTTCTAAGATTTTGAAAAATGATTTGTTCCACAAACTGAATTATCTGCTGAACAAGCCTTTTGGTCTTAGAATTCTAAGTGAATTCTTCTGAAACCACTCTTATCTAGTAGACCCACCAAGTTAAGGTTCCAAAAACTTTTTTTAATGTCAGCATGAGGTTAATACGAGTTTGAAGAAACTTAAATACCATCTTGCTGGTTTTGATGTGGTTGTTAAAGAAAGAACCACGACCACAACTATCACTGAGGGCTCATGGGGGTTCGAACATACAAAAGCTTGTTTTAGGGATGAAATAATTCCATTTGTAAAAGCTCTGAACGACTTATTTAACACATTCAATCAATATTTGGTGTGATCGAAAATTTTGAAGTCCAAAAATGTTCTTTCTCATCAAATGGAACAGGTCTGTGAAACAAACATCGTTTAGAGTAAAAAAAATTTGAACGTTAAAATTGAATCACAGTTTTGAACGAAATTATGAAACGGCATCTTGGAACAAGTCATTATCAAAGATATTGTGAACATGATTGTGAATTCTTCTGTGGATAATGCTTCTATAAATGTGCATGAATGTGTAAAGTGTCTCAAACTTGAGACTGAGCTTCTCAACAAAAATGATTTCATTGAAAAAGAGATTTACAATAAATTAAAACTGTTTCAAAAGGTTTTACCATCTTCTGAAAAATATTGCATCTCTTTAGAAGTTGACACTCAACTTAATCAGGAAATTTTTTAAAGGGACAATTCTGTTTCAAATAAAAGTGCTCTAAGTATTGATCAATATTTTGAATTAAATGATGTGAAAGCTCAGTCGCAAGAGAAAGACATGGTAATAAAGAAGTTGAAAGAGAGAATTAAATCTCTAAGTGGAAATATGAATGAGGATAAGGTCAAGAAAGACTTAGAAGAGATTGAAACGATTAATATTGAATTGGATCATAGGGTGTCAAAGCTTATTGCTAAGAATGAGCATTTAAAACAGACCTATAAGCAACTTTATGACTCAATTAAACCAGCACGTATTTGATCCAAAGAACAATGAGATGATTTAATTAATCAAGTTAATCTAAATTCTGTGTAAATCTCTGATTTAAATGCTAGTCTTCAAGAAAAAAGTTTTGGAAATATGCACAGCTCTCACGGATGAATTAAGAAACTTAAAGGAAAAAGCTTTAGTTGAAATGCTTGTTACGAAAACACACTATTGATCCAGAGATTCCTTAAGAATTGATGTTGGAACCATAACCCTTAAAAATTGTTATATAAAAGGGACAGCCCACTCTGCCTATATTAAGCATACTCAGGAAGAAGCTGCAGTTCTTAGGGATCTAGTTGATCATGTTTTAGGAGCAAATTACTCCTGTAGTTCATTCTTTAGAATCTGGTTGTGATATACTAAAATACTAATTCAGGAGGTTGCTTACATAACATCAGAAAATATGCCCTACGCATCACAATGTTTGGTGAACAATAATGGCTACGACCCCAAAGAAACAAGAATTGAAAGAGTTAGATTCACTAGCCCGTCACATCTCAGAAACACAATACAAAAACAGCCTTCTACATCAAATCTGTTTCTAACAAACCTATATGTGTGTTGTCTTCTTACAGGAGTAAAAACCGTTCTACTAGTGCTTAGCAGATCTCAGCCTTTCAGGCAATACAAAGAAAGATAAGATTCAGCAAACACCAAGTAGTACTCAGAAGAATAAAGTAGAAGTCCACCCTAGGAAAGTTAAATCTAGTTTGAAAAATAAAGATTGTGTTGTTCAACCTAAAGGAGCTGCTCATGTGCAGCATTCTAAGCTTAATGCGAATTCCAAACTTAAATGTGTTAAGTGTAATGGTTGCATGCTTTATGTAATCTGATTTGTGTGTTTCTTGAATTTTATCAATAATGTGAATGCTCGAAAAAATTCAAATATGTTAAGAAAAGTTCAAGAGAAAAGTTAGAAACCAACAAGAGAAAGGTGTTTACAAATATTGGATACATCTAGAGACCTACTGGTCGGACCTTCACTATAGTAGGAAATGTGTGCCCTTTAACTAGGATTACCACAACTGCTGAAGTACCCCTTAGGAAACCAACTTCTTTAGAAAATGAAACACCTAAACTTGTTGTAACATTGGTTTCCTTAAGGAAACATAGGAAATCTCAAAATATAATGTTCCAGTTTGCAAATCATGTTCTTAAATCTTTGTCTTTGCTAACAAAAAAGGAACCTAGTAAATCTTAGGGATCCATAGTTTCTGATGTTCCATCTTTCTCTCTTGATGAATGCAGGTCGTCCAAATTGTTCTCTAGTATTTTGGACTCGTACTGCTCCAGGCATATGAACGGAGAAGTCGCTTCAGTCACCAATTTCGTAATAAGTTTTTGGGTATTGTCAAATTCTGGAAATGATCACATCGGCATAAAGAATACGGTATCCTCCCTCCTCAAACCTCCCAAAAGTAAACTAAGTTCCTATGAGATATGATGATTTATCAGATTGAAATGTTACTGATCTCAAGGGTTTACTACATGGAAGGACTTGGACATAAATTATTCTCTGTGGATCAATTTTGTTGATTCGAAACATTGAACTGCTTTTCAGTCTAACACCTGCTTTCCATACATAATCTAGAAGGTGTTGTGCTATTGACTGGCTCTCGAAGGCAACAATCTGTATCTCTTGTCTCTTGGGAGATATGATGGCGTCCTCACTCCGATTATGTCTCTTGTCATTGGCTCAAGACTAAGCAGTCCTGGCTTATGCCCCCCCTGCACGACGTTTATCTCTTTCCGAACTTTTGTTACTATCAACTATTTAGCCAGACATGGTCTTGTTCGGTGTCTCCTAAGCTTATATTCTAATAGGACCATCTGTGTTCTGCTTGTGCTGATGGTTAATAATAATGCAGAAGAAACCCCATAAACCTAAATCTTAAGACACCAATCAAGAAAAACTTTATCTGTTGCACATGGATCTTTATGGACCAATGTGTGTTGCAAGCGTTAATGGAAAAAAGTACATCCTCATCATCATTGATGATTACTCTCGATTCACATGGGTTAAGTGCTTAAGGTCAAAAGATGAAGCTCCAGATTTCATAATCAAGTTTCTCAAGATGATCCAAGTGCGGCTTAAGACACCTGTCTGACGCATCAGAACAGATAATGGAACTGAGTTTGTTAATCAAACATTGCGTGAATATTATGAGAAGGATGGCATCTCTCATGAAAAATTTGTTGCTCGCTCTCTACAGCAAAATGGTGTCGTTAAAAGACGCAATCGTACACTAATTGAAGCTGCCCGCACAATGTTAATTTATGCAAAAGCTCCATTATTCTTATGGGCAGAAGCAGTGGCTACCGCATGTTGCACCCAAAATCGTTCCATCATACGTCTTCGTCACGAAAAAACACCATATGAGCTTTTACATGACAAACCTCCCAACTTATCATTTTTCCATGTATTTGGTGCACTCTGCTATCCGACAAATGATAGTGAGAACTTGGGTAAGTTACAATCAAAGATGATATTGGTATTTTCATCGGTTATGCACCCACAAAGAAAGCATTTCGAATTTACAACCGACGTACCAGACGAATCATTGAGACAATTCATGTAGATTTTGAAGAGCTGACTGCAATGGCTTCTGAACACAATAGTTCAGGACCCGCACTTCATGAACTGACTCCTTCAACAATTAGTTTAGGACTCGTGCCAAACCCTTCTTCTTCAACACCATTTGTACCACCGTCAAGAACATATTGGGATATTTTGTTTCAACCGATCGATTTGATGAGGGAATGACCTTACTACTTTCACCAGTGTTGATTACCCAGCCACTGAAGTCGTTGCTCTAAATTTGAAGTGTTGCTCCAGTTCCCGTGTATCAACGGTCACTTCTTCAACAAATGTTGACCAGATGCGCCATCACCAAGTATTCTCAAACAACACACAGAAAACTCAACCTCCCGTCATTCCTAACGATGTTGAAGAAGACAATCATGATATTGAAATTGCACATATGGGTAATGATCCGTACTTTGGTATCCTAATTCCAGAAATCCCTTCTGATCAATCTTCATCGTCGGATTCTATTCATACAATTGTGCATCCCGATCACCAAATTTCTGAACATAATAGCAAATGGACTAAGGATCATCCACTTGAAAACATAATCGGTGAACTCGCTAGACCAGTTTCCACAAGGCTACAATTACATGAGCAAGCTCTTTTCTGTTACTACGATGCTTTCCTCACTGCTGTTGAACCCAAGACGTATAAAGATGCTTTGACTCAATCCTGCTGGATCGAAGCAATGCAAGAAGAACTCAATGAGTTCGAACGCCTTGAAGTATGGGAGCTCGTACCCCGACCAGATAGAGTTATGGTTATTACTTTGAAATGGATCTACAAAGTGAAGCTAGACGAACTGGGAGGTATTCTAAAGAACAAAGCTCGGTTAGTGGCTCGTGGTTACCGTCAAGAAGAGGGTATTGATTTTGAAGAGTCTTTTGCTCCGGTTGCAAGATTAGAGGCTATAAGGATTTTTCTAGCGTTTGCCGCTCACATGAACATGGTCGTCTACCAAATGGATGTCAAGACTGCGTTTCTGAATGGTAATTTGCAGGAAGAGGTTTATGTTAGCCAGCCGGACGGGTTTGTGGATCCAAATAACCCCAACCACGTATACAAGCTAAAGAAAGCTCTCTATGGGTTGAAACAAGCTCCACGCGCGTTGTATGATATGTTGTCTTCGTTCCTGATATCCCAAGACTTCTCCAAAGGCTCAGTGGATCCTACTTTGTTCATCCGTTAAGGAAGATAAAGCAAGAATTACTTCTGGCCCCCCCCCCCCCCCCCCCCCCCCGGATACAAAGTATATGTCGATGATCTATCTTTGCTGCATCTACACCTGACTTTGTGACCTATTTGCTAAAATCATGTGTTTAAAATTTAAGATGTCAATGATGGGCAAAATCTCATTTTTCTTAGGACTACAGATTTTTCAAAATCCCAGAGGCATCTTTATTAACCAGTCAAAATATGCCCTTGAATCTTTAAAGAAATACGGTTTTGACTCTTGTGACCCAGTGGATACTCCCATGGTGGAGAAATCTAAACTGGATGAGGCTCAAAGAAGGGAAAAGCCATTTGAAATCCATCACACTATCATGGCATGATTGACACCCTCCTTTATCTCACAGCTAGTAGACCTGACCTACAATTTGCTATATGCATGTGTGCCCGGTATCAGGCTAGGCCTACCGAAAAGCACTTACATGCGGTCAAAAGGATCTTTCGGTATCTAAAAGGAACCGTCAATCGGGGACTATGGTATCCGAAGGATTCTTCAATTGCACTAACAGCATTTGCAGTTGGGATCATGTGGTGTCAAGAATTACGCCGTATCACATCTGGAAGTTGTCAGTTTCTAGGAGATATACTTGTTAGCTGGTCATCAAAATGGCAGAAAGCGCTTTGCGATATCTAGTATGGAAATTGAATATATGCTATGTTCAGGTTTGTTGTGCTCAAATTCCTTGGCATATATGAGATCACATCTTACCGACTAGGCCTTGGGATTCAATAAATCCAATGTACTTGTGATAACAAAAAGCGCTATTGCTTAAGCTTGCAACTATTGATTAACATTCCAGGTCGAAAACATATAGACATCAGATTTCGCACTTTATCAAGGAAGCATGTTTGAAAATGGGGTGAACTTACCCCCCCCCCCCCCCCCCCCCCCCGCCACCACACTTAACTTTACTTGTTCAATTACGGAGTATTCAACTTTGCGGGAATCTTTACAAAAAGCCCTAGCAAAGAGAAAGAATTGAATTTCTTATCACACCAAACTGGGGGAGATGCGGAGTTTTACGCTTATGAGATTCTGAAACAATTGGCAGATGAAGTTGATGAATAGTGGTGGTACCTATTCAAATATCATGTATCATATGTATATATATATTAAAAACCATAAAAACCAAAAAGATTTTTCATTTTTTAGAATTTTTTATAAAAAACAAATCAAAAATATATAAAAATTCATACAACCAAAGAAAAAAATTAAAAATGAGGAAAAAAATAAAAATGGTAATAATGTCATGTCTTTCGAAAATCAATAACATTTACGGTCTTAGAAATGTCATTCAATAATGATACGAGGCTGTAAATGAAGTTCGAGCAGAAGTTCAAATATTTTCAAAACATTCCAAATGGCTTGCTATTATTTCAGATAGTAACCCGATCATCATCTTAAAGGCAAGTATTTCAAAAAAAAAACTTGACCTCATAAACGGGGAATTTATTCTCGGGCATGGTCTACTTTATGACCATGCAAGGCTTGCGTTTATCTTTGCACACAACCCCGTCTGAATAACGGTTTTATGTTATAGTGGCTTCTAAGCCCCGTCAATACTGGTTGTCTTGTGCCTCCCCGACTCTTTGCCTTAGTAGTCGGCGACACCTCCGATGGGGGGTCTCCCTCTCCCGTGTGGTCTACCCCCACGTTCTTACCCTTTGGTGTTAACACTAGGCCCACGCCCCGGAATAGTGCGTCTATTTAAAAACGCTTCCTATTTCGTTTTATCTGGAAAGTCTACTAGTATTTAAGCGAGGAGAGGAGTACTCCCGAGTGAGCAGTCTGACCTGGTGTGAGTTCTGCCCTAAAAGCAGAGTGCAAAAACGTGATGGACCCCAAGCGAGCCTTAAAGCAGGTAGGAGTGTTTGCGTAGGCCGCGCCCCACGAGTGCAACCTGGCGTGCTTCCTATATACCACAGTATTAAGTGTCAGTGCGCTTTGTGTTTAAATAAGAGAAAATCTTTATTTCTGATGTTGTTTTTCAAAAATATAACATTGCTTCATCAGAAAATGTTTCTTCTAAGACATTTGACTTCTCAAACAACGACTACAGCTCTTTAAATAGAAAAGGCCGTCACTGTTTGAGGGGGAGAAAATGTCAAATATCTTCTTAATAATAAAAATATGCTTAAAGGGAAAAGGTTTTTAAACAATAATGGAATATCATTTAAGGAAAGATAATTGTGCTTAGCTTTCGTGTGCCTTAAATGTTATGTGTTTTTGTCAAAACATGTGTCTTCCAGTCAACTATTGGGTATTTAGTAGCCAGAGACTCAACATCAATAGCAATATCATCCCTTGGAACTACATCCATACTATCTCTAAGCTCTTTCTTCTCAGCATCATCCTCTAGTTTCTGTTTCTTGTCATTATCTTCATCAGAATCTTCTCTTGATCTCTTTTTACTACTTCCTGCTTACTGTTGACTGTCATCATTTTTCTTTTCATTTTCTTCTTCAGCAGGTTGCTTTTGAACAAAACCTGAAGTTTTAATTTTATGATTCTTTTTAATAGACTTTTGTGGAAAATCAAATCTAGGTCTCTTCATCACTTCCTTTTCTATCTCAGAATCCTTAGGTACAAAAGCATGATTTTGATCCCATACTCTTTCACATATAAGTCTAATATCTTCATAGCTCATTCCTTTGAAATGACTCTACTTGTATCCTTCCTGATTTTTCAAATACATGCACATGTTCTCCTAACTTCAGCAAGTAGAAATTCTATTTGGAAGTTGCATGATATCTTAGCACAACAGGATCATTCCTATCTATATATGGGCTGATCAGCTTAGTTACAACTTCTTGTTCATTGTCTGCTCTATCAAATTTTCTTCTAGTAATTGTCTTAGCTATTTTTTTTTGCTTCCCTAGCAATTTCTTTGTTCTTTCTTGCTTCATTATTTGTTCATGCAATCTAATAGCTTCTTCTGCCTAAGATTTCTTGCTCTAGTTGCCTGCTTTGCCTTATTGCTGAACAGATTCATATTCCTTTCAATAATAGCTTTTCCTTTATCTTTTCTCTTTTCTGCACTCCTTCTGATGTACACTAAATTTTTAGCAGCAGTACTAACTTCAGGAGTCGCACTAGCAGTACTAACTGATATGTTAGCAGTACTAATTTCTTTTTCACCCTTTTCATCACTACCAAAATCTTCCACTAGTTCAGTAGGCTCTTCTTGATCTAAGTATTCAGCTGCTCATACCATATCAAACATTGTCCTCCCTGAATCTCAGCATCCCTTTGAATCCCATGAAGTTCTTCATCTTGTTATCAATGAAATAGAGGAGGGTTTTTGATCAATCTCAGCACAAATTCTCCTCCAACTGTTTGGAAGGATCTTCCAAATCTTTCTTCAGTTCATCAGATATAACCACTCTTGCCTTTTTAGGTTGCCTTGAACTTAAACTGGTGTCTCCCAAACATTATTCAACCCTCATGATGAGCTTGGTGTAAGCATTACTATATACCTTATTGGTTTGCTTTAAATCTTGCTCCAAGCTTGCCACTTTTATTGACAATTGGGTACAAAGAACCATCAATTCATTAAGTGTCATACTACCCTCATCACTTCTAGGTGTGCGTGACCTCTTAGGAGAGGGAATCATGAGGTGGTGTACGGTACCCTGGAGGGGGGATGATGAAGTGGTGGTTATGAGGTAGAAGGCACGTAGTGGGGGGAAAAATTTTTTTTAAAGGGGTTGTTTTTTTTAGGTGATGGGACTCAACTGGGAGACTGTTGATCCTTCACCCTGCTGAATGCTGAAATTGACCTTTGAACATGCATGCTTGTAAAGTAGTGAAATGTTTCACCCCAATATAACCATTTTTAAACCCGTCATCATGTTGTCTAAATAGTTTTTGTGTGAGGGTAGGAGCAACATAAGTTCTTTTGTGAGGTAGAAGCAATCTCTGATGTTTGTTCAAAAGGATTTGAATGAATCTAAGATACATCAAGAATTTAGACCTACTGTCCAAATTTTTTACCATGCCCTCAAAAATCATTTTAGAAAAGTTAAAAGTCTTGTTTGTGGCCAGGCAAATGATAGCACTTCCTATGTTGCTACTAAACTACTCCCAAGCAGTCTTCTTAGGGCTTAAGCAATGAAGAATAGTATGTATTAAGAATCTCAATTGAGGGGAAAAGTGACCCTTTTGGAAGGTCAACTTGTTAGAATCAGAAGCATACCCCATAAGAGCAAGTTGCTCAAAAATTTCAGTATTAGGTAGTGAACTAATACCATCAGCATCTTCTAACTTGAGATGTCTTCTAAGAGATGCTTCAGTAATAGTCTTGAGTTGGCCATCTATGGTTACAAGTTATTTCTTATTCTCTATCTTAAGTGTTCTTGTGCTTGTAGAAACAGTTTGCCAAAACTATTGAATGAGTAAAGTATAGATAATAGGATTTTCAATGAGAGCAAACTTTATGTGACTTGTGTTTAGGAAATACTATTTGTTGAAAATCTTCACTTTCTTCTGGTTTGAGTAAGTAAAAGCGACCATGTTGTGGGTATCACAAAACTCCAAATTAGCCATGATTGATGAAGTTATGATAAGGGTTCTGGGTTTATGTTCGTTGATGAGAATATGAGAGTTTGGTAAAGTTAATTGAGATTATGTAGAGAGCACTTAGGGTTTTGATTTGACCGACTTAATAAAATTGAATCTTTTTCTCAAAGAAACCTTATATAAGAGAAAGAAATATCAAGAATTTTCCAAATCATAGACCCCTATAAGCAAGTTGTTGGCGGAAATATCTCAACGGCTATTAATTAATTAAGAAAATTCTGTTATACCTCAAACAGTACTAACGGTCACCCACCAGTACTAATTTTAGCCTAACAGTACTAACTTTAAGCCCAACCCCCCCGTAATTTTTAAACTTTTTAACCTAGCATCCGCTGCGCCAAGATATGCCTGGCCGTACTAACTTCATATGGCAGTATAAAGTTTCCTCTGCACTCCCCCCAGAGATGTGTGTTTATTTTTTATCTATAAACACCAATGTTGTTCCAACAAGCATTTCCATCATAAATTTAGATTCTCACAAGCTCTCTTTCTGTTTTTCATCTCACAATTTCTCTCATTTCTTTTTCTCACTGAAACTCTACTACTGTTTTTTATACTCACATCTCACTTTCTGTTTTTATTCTCCACTGAATCTTTAATTCTTTTGGCTCACCAAATCACTCTTTTTGTTTTTATATCACAAATCTCTCTATTCTTTTGAGCTCACCAATGCAGACAGTTTTGTACAATGTGCCATTAATTCCATTATTTGCATATTGTCCTCTCCATTTCCAAGTGTGTGAACTCTTGAGAGAGGTGGATTTCATTAGATATTTAGGATTGTAGGTCTTAAACCTAGTTTGGCTATCTAAGACACCCCAGAATATGGTATCTTGGCCCTGGGACCACTACCTGATTTAATTCCCTAGGAAAAAAGACTCATTAGTGTTTCTTGGATTGAGTTCCTATTTTATATTACCACTTTCTTGCTCTTCATCTAAGCTAGAAGCAGTAGTGGCAGCCCTTTCCATTCTGTCTTCTCACTCCTATAGGACAAGTCTCCTTCTGACTAAACAAGATTTAATAGGTCCATTGACTGAGGATATTTCAGTGGTTCCTTATGGCTTATCCTAGGTTTGTGGGTTCTTTTTGGGTTGATATGAAGATGGAACATGATTGGTTTCTTTATTGTGCGAGTTGAGTTAGATGTCGGATGTCAGGTTGGGGATCAGTGGGCTAGTCCTGACCCTTCATCATATCTAGTGATTGTATCAAATCTCTTTTATTCATTATTAATTGGCCATCCCTCAAAAATAATGCTTCAGAGGTTAAGAATTTGCTCAGCAGTTGTAACTTTGACTCTAATGATATCCCAACAGTACTAACTTTGGCTCATCAGTACTAACTTTTGCCTGGCAGTACTAATTTTCTGCCTAGCATTAGTAAGAGATATCTAACAGTATTAACTTTGTCTTCAATAATTATACAACATGCCTCTATTCATCACAAGCATACTAGAAAAGACTAGATAGACATGTAGAGAATTCTATGAGGATCCCATATTTATTGGCATAACCCATGAATAAAAGAATTTATGAAACTGTTATCAAACACATTAACCTCCATAAAAAGATTCTCATTACTCAAACAATACTTTAATGTTTAAGTAATCCAATCTAAGCAATTAGAAATTAAACCTAGCTAACATCAAAAAGGCTTTGTGAGAAGACTTCTGCAACATTGTAGTCCTATGTGAAATCTTGATCACTTGAATTAACTTCTTACTACATAAGATATCTCTGATTGGGAAGTTAGGTGCCTGTTCATCTCAATTATTCTTGGTTTTAGAGTGAAACACTGGATTCTTCATAATGCAAATGGTGCTTTCATTATCAATATAAATCATGGTGTTCATGAAGTTGAACCCATAATCAAGCATTAATTTTAGATCCATTAGCACCTGTCCACAGGCAATGAGCAGCCAGCAAACAGACTCTGCTTCATTAGTTAGAATTTGCAACTATAGTCTGCTTTTTACATTGCCATGAAATTAACCTCTTGCCAAGAAATTGGCAACCTCCTGTTGTGGATTTCCTGTCAAGGTTAGCACCAGCATAATCACTATCTGAAAAAGCTTCCAAGTCAAATGGTGAAATACTACTAGGATACCAAAAGGCCATATTTTGTTGACCTTTCAAGTATTTTAAAGATCTCTCACAACAATGAAGATGTGAGGTTTTAGGTGTAACTTGGAACCTTGTACAGCTCGACACAGCAAACATTAGGTCTGGTCTTTAAAAAGTTGGTTAATTCATCAGTGATCAATAAATCGAACTGGTATAAATGAACATCCACATTGTCAGCTTCTTCATCCTTGACCAATGCCTTGTTAGGCTCCATAGGAGTGCTTGCTGTTTTCATCCATAGTGGCAAAACCAAACTTCTTTAATATTTCAGCCACATATTTGTCCTGGCTAATGAAGATTCCATCCTTCTTTTGTTGTACTTTTAACCCTAAGAAGAAAGTGAGTTCCCCCATAGAACTCATCTGGAATCTCTTGTGCATTAACCCTTCAAACTCATCACATAAAGACTTCTTTGTGGATCCAAAGATGATATCATCAACATACACTTGTACTAACAAATGTTACTCACTTTTTTGTCCTTATTGTATGAACAAAGTCTTATCAATAGTGCCTCTTCTAAATCCATTTTCAATTAAGTAGGTAGACAAGGTCTCATACCAGGCTCTAGGTGCTTTGGTGTTAGACCATATAAAGCTTTTTCTCTTATACACTTTGTCAGTAACATGTGGATCTTCAAAAACAGGTGGTTTGCAAACATTATACCATCCTCTTCAATAGTACCTTACTTAAGAAGGCACTTTCCATCCATCTGGTACACAATAAACCCCATAAATGATGCATAGGCCAAAAATAACCCGATTGCTTCCCTATTATCAGCACAGAGCAAAAACCTCATCATAATCAATTACTTCTTCTTGGGTATAACCTTGTGCAACCAGTCTTGCCTTGTTTCTCACTACAATGCCTCTCTCATCTTTCTTGTTTCTAAAGACCCATTTTTATTTAATGGCCCTTCTTGCCTTTAGGCTAGATTGACCAAGAGTCAAACCTTATTTGAAGTTTAATTGCAAAAGCTCACATCTTGCCATTGCATCTACCCGGCTTGATCTTTTTAAAAGCTTTGAATCACCTTTTTGGTTCTTTTTTGGAGAGAGAAAACAGGCAAATAAAGCAGTTTTGATTATCTTTACATGATTGTTTCCTGTCTGCTTATTAATGTAACACTCCATAACATGTTCATCTCAGAAATCACTTAGTCCATTCTCTGTTTGAATGGTGAATTTAAATCTCCAATAATATGGTATTTAAGATGATCCTTGTCAATTCTGGTTATGGGAATAGGACTGACATTCATGGTTGTTTCCAAGTTGTTTAGGTCAGCCTCTGCACCCACATCTTCATCATCATAAGCATTACCAAAAATTCTAGTATCATTCATTGGAGTCACATTTGAAACAGGTGTAAGTGTGTAATGCATTTTTGAAAGGAGAAAATTGTTCAAATAGATGTTCCTCAGAAGTTATAGCAACATTAACTAGTGATGATAGAGCATCATTAGTAAAAGATGGTCCAGCAGTACTAACAGGTGTACTGACAGTATTAATAATATTAGTGTTGTTAGGATGTACAGTCTGCTTTTCTTGTTGAAGTAGCCTTTTAAACTCACTTCTTGTGGCTTGTTCGTCCTTCTCATCTTTATTTAAAGCTCCACTTTCATCCATTTCAGTAGGCTTCTCTTCAGCATCTTTTTCACTGACTTTGGGATCTTGAGAGATTAATGAATCAGTTGTGCAAATAGGTATTAAGTTGTCTCTTCGTTATGTTCTATCTTCTTTTCAGCTTGACTTGCAACAATGTTATCTCTTTGTCCCTGCAATACCATTAGTTTGAGTTTTCTGCAATAACTGGGTTACATAGTTCATAGATTTTGACAAAGAATCAACATCAAAAAGCCAGTCTGGTCTATTTCCTGTCACATTAGGTGCATTTTCAAGAAATCTAATGTTTAATGACTCTTCAACTATCCTGGTCCTCTTTTTAAATACTCTCATAGCTTTGCTAACCACAAAGTACCCAACAAAAGTTCCCTCATTAGCTTTTCCATCAAACTTGCCTAGATGATCCCTGGTATTTAAGATGGTAATAGGACACCCAAAAGGTTTCATGAAGTCTATTAATGGAGTTCTTTCACGAATAAGTTCATAAGGTGTCTTGTTATGAGGCTTAATGACTGAGACCCTATTTAGCACATAGCAAGCAGTATTAACTGCTTCAGTCCAAAAGGTGGTTGGTAACTTAGAGTCAACTAACATAGTTCTTGCAGCCTCTATCAGTGTTCTATTCCTCCTCGACAACACCATTCTGCTGAGGGTCCTTCGAGCAACACTGAATTTCCCTCTTAACTCCATTCATTTCACGGAATTAATTCATTCCACTATTTTTGAAACTCAATTCCATATGTACATCTGATAACTTTAATTTGTAGTCTAGTTGATTTTTTTTCAGTTTATGAGGTCTTTAATATTCCTAATAGTCTCTTCTTTAGTAGCAAAAAGAATACCCAAGAAAATCTACTAAAGTCATCAGTGACAACTAGGCAATAAGAATTTTTCATTAAACTCTTAACATTTGTGAGACCAAATAGATCCATATGAAGCATATGTAAGGGTTTTCTATTTGAGTTCACAAGTTTGGCCTTATAGGAGGCTTTGTGTTGCTTTCCTTTTTGACAAGCAACACAAGAGTGGTCATTTTCAAAAATCTTTGAAGGCAACCTCTAACAAGTTTCTCTTCTCACAAGTTTGCTTCATTGTTTTTAAAGTTTCGTGTGACCAAGCCTCTATGCCTATAAATTAGATTCATCAATTATGGCCCTTCAGCAAGATGCAAGTTAATCCTTTAGTGGGAACAAACACTCTTTAGGGTTACACTGTAATATTATCCTTCTTGGAACTCTCAACAAAACCTGATTTCATCAAGCTAGCATTAGTCAAAGATTAAGACAAGACATTCAGTGTCCGTTTAAAAAGAACATTTTCTTTTTGTTACATTTTGTGTTATGACACAATAAATAGGTTATCTGATAGGCTCTCTTACAAAAGTATACTTTTTAAAATCCATGTTCCTGTTTTGATTTTACCTTTTCTAGAAATTCTACCTTTACCATCTCCAAAGGGACAAAACAAATAACCATCATAATCTTCATACTCAGTAAGATAGCATTTGTTTCCAGTCATGTGCCTAGAAGCAACACTGTCAATAAAACCTTTTCCTTTTTCCTTGTGTGGGTTTTGCCCATGCACCATTAAATAAGAGAATTACGCCTTTTGGGATCCAAGCCATTATAGAATTGGATCTGCCTCATGCATCAATGTAAGAATACTTCTTAAAAGTATTTGATGCACTACTATTTTTGGCTTTCCAAACCCAGCATGCTGAGGCCTTAACAGCATTAGCCCCTTTTTCCCTTGTTTTTACTTACTACTGCTCTATACCTAGCAGTAGTATCTTTTACCCTGATAGTCTTAACCTTTTTATTGAAAATATTGTTCTTGTTTGTGTTAAATGGCCTTGTGACTTGTGAATATCCCTTTTTGTAAACATTTGATATTGATCTTGGATGATTCATAGTTGGTTTTGAGCCAACAGTATTAACTGGTCTGTCAGCAGTATTAATTCTAGCACCAGCAGTATTAACACTTGCACCAGCAGTATTAATTTTACGAGACCTGGTTAATACTGCTTGTGGAACAAATCTTCTATTAGGGTGAGGGTGAGTCATTTTATTAGCAAAGTTCTTGTGATTCACCCTACTTGAGTTGTTCCACACTAGTCTTATAACCTTTTTATCACACACATAATGCAGATGCTCAAAACTACCACAAACATAACAAGCTTTATTAATCATTTTAAAGTCACTTCCTAGTCTTTGGGACATTAGATTGTTCTAGTTTCTTTGGTTCCCCCTAGGATAGTGTTTGTTTTGTTTAGGTGTTTCTACCTTCTCTACTATTTCCCTAGTAGACTTAACAAATTTTATCTTTTCAATGCTAGGTCTAACAGTTTTATCCTCAACATTAGGGTTATAAAATTCCACCTCAACTATCTATCATCAGGAATTCCAATCCTCAATGACTGGAGGTCTAAATCTGTTTTCCCTAATAGTTTTAGGTTCTACTACATCACCATTATTTTTTACACCAGCAGACTCATGATTTGACACAATTTTTTTAACATTACTAGGTGTAACAATAATAGTAACATCCATATTCTCACTTTCAACTATTTCATCCATAAACATTAGATCAGGTTTGCGAGGTATGAAATTCCCTGTATAAGGTGGGGGAACTGCATGATATCCCTTAGACTTATTATACTCCTGATTTTCTAACATCTTAGATGAATTCACAAAAATTTCTACTGCAGGAGAAGCTGTAGTAAAAGAAGCTGCATTATATCCTAGTCCGTTTTAAACTTGTCACAAACTTGACTTTCCAGCAAATTATTCAAAGATTTAGATGAATTTTGAAACATCTCTAAAGTTAGCTTTAACTCATCTCTCTCTTTTTCTGCTTTTTTCTAATTTCCTTTTGTTTTCAACTAAAGCATTATCTCTTAGTCTAACTTCAAGTTTTAAAACATTAATGCTTTCTTCAAACACAGTCTCATTTTTCTTATAGTGAGCTAGTCTAGCTTCTACTGACTCTAAACCTGCTTTATAAGATACTAAATTAAATTGAGACTTATTGTATTCTGAATTCAAATTGTCATATTGTTCTTTAAGAGTAGCATAAGCTTTTACACATGATTTAGAACAAGAATCTACCTCAGAATCTGAACTGGAAGAACTTCCTGATGATGTATGTGCCATTAATGCAAAGTTTGTAGGATGCTCTTCTTCAGCTTGATAGCTCCAATCATACCCTCCAATTCCATCTTGAGCAACCAATGCATTTTCATTGGGAGTTTCCACTGTCACAGTTCTTCTATTATTCTCTTTTTCTCTTTTCTCCTGATTCCTTGGAAGTCTACATTCTCTTGCAAAGTGACCATATTTATGACAATTGTAGCACTCCACTTTTGACCTGTCAAATCCAACTCTTTTACCATTTACATCTAACTGCCTGCCTGTCCTCTTGATGAATCTCCTAGCTCTAATAGTCAGCATGGCCATTTCCCATTGTAAATCCATTTCTTCTAGGTCATCAGGATCAATTTGTTCTAGATCCTCTCGTGACATTTGAGGAGAATTGGGCTGACTAGCTAGGAAAGCACAGATCACAGCATCACTAAGGTTATCTCCAGATGTAGGATTACTTTGAGTATGAGCAGCACTAACTCCATAAGCAGTGTTATCTGCTTCATTTGTGCTGCTATTGCTGTTAGTGCTGTTGGAGGACACAAAAGCCACATTTTGTGGATTTTGACTTGTACTTGATGATCCTGAGATTTCAGGTTCATATATCTTCAAGTTGTTGTATAAGTCATCCAAACTGATGGTCTTTATTTCCTGTTTGTTCCTCCAGATCAAAGCATGAGTCTTCCATTCAGATGGAAGACTTCTCAACAGTTTTAAGTTCATGTCCTCTTGTGTAATAACTTCTCCTTGAATCTCCAACTGACTGATAAGTTTTTGCAACCTATTTTAATTTTTCTACCAATGTTTGAAATCCATTGTACACCCCCCCCCCCCCCCCCCCCCATCACTCTAAATCTGTAAAGTTCTTATATTGTTGTTTGAGTAGAGTTCTCTGAACTTTCTTGGATTCCTTTTTTCCTCCACACCTCTTCTCAATGGCTTCCATGAGCAGTTTTGCATCTTTATATGAATGGAACTTCAGTTGATCTTTATTTGAGAGTGCCATCAACAGAGTTCCTCTAGCTTTCATCTTATTCCTCCTGTCTTGTTTTTCTTCTGCAGTAGTAGGTTCATATTCCTGCTTAGTTTCTCCAACTTTTCTCTTCATTCTTTGTTACCCATCTGTATTTCTTCCTAAGAGGGATGTAATCTGTGTTTAGTCCTGAGAACAAGTACTGCTCTATCTTTATAAACCAGAGATCAAAATCCTAGGGTTAAGGATAGAGAGTTTTTGTTAGTCAGAGTTGTAGAAGTAGGTCCTGCCTCTCCATCTTTATCATAGAGAAATAGATCTAGTATATATTGTTTGTATCTTCTTATTCAAAGCTTCACAACAAGCTCTGATACCACTTGATCATGATCCCCGATGTATAGATCTTTAACTTCCTTTAGCTTGATTGTCAAGTTTAGTATCCTTGAATAAATCGAAAGGTACTAAGAATGAAACTTTGTGTATATGATATAAACTATGCGGAATCTAGTTTATACCACTAAGAAGAATAACAACAATGTATGTTTGACAAACAGAAAATATAACCAAAATAATAAGCTCCAATATATTAATACGAACACTCTTTGATAGTGTTAGGGTTTACAAGCTTGAAGCTCTGGGATACTATGAAAGACTGATATGATATGATACTAATGCCAAAACCTAGGATCTCCTTTTATACACCAAGGACGTCCTTTTACAAGATAAACTATGAATACTTCATAAAACATAAGCTTTATGCATATCTTTCTAAATATATAGAATATACACAAGATAACTAATACATATCTTTTAACATGTCTTTACATCTCTTCACACGTCTTTATCTTCATGCAGTCTTCAATCTTTATCAGCAGTATAAATCCCCTCAGCAGTGTTAAGTTAGTATGCCATGTACTAAACTTATCCTAGCAGTACTAACCATTCTTCTAGCCAGTACTAACTGGTTTATTTGACAGTTTTGACTTAGCATAGTATGACACTTTGATATTGGCAGAGAGTAGAGTTACTAAGTTAATGAGGCTTAATTCCCAACAAAAAGATATGAAATAACAATGTAGAGAAACTAACTTGGAAGAGTTAAAGAGAAAAAAACCATAAAGGTTTTGGTATTTGGCTTGGGACAAGTTTGAAGTTTATTTACTTGATTTCGGTTTTTATGTGTCATTGTTTTGCTAACATTGTGAATATATAATATGATTGTCTAGATTGAGTGTATGTTTTAGTTGTTAAAACGTTATGGTTTAAACTTTAATGGTTGCTAATGCCTTAACAAAACATATTTTGTATTGGTCTAATTATTAGAGCATGATGTTTATTTATTTTTGTTTTTTAAAATTGGTACCCCCCCCTAGTTCGGGTAGACTCGAAGAACCAAAATCGAAACTGGAACCAGAACCGAAAACAAAAACTATATTCGATTCAGTTCTCGGTTCCTACTTTTCCTAAAATTCGATTCCCGGATCCAGCTGTTTCGTTTTCGATTCCATCCGGTTCCAAACCCACGCTCATCCCTAACCCAAGGTAAAGTAGACCCTTTTAAATTTTAGCAAGAATTGGGCTTGGTAGCTTACCGACTTAAGTTCGCCACAAGAACTAGTGTTGTCTCAACACGTTTCATGTCCGAATTTGAAAAAATTGTTTATCAGATGAAACACTCGTCATTCCACTGGAGGAAATTCAAGTTGATGACAAACTGCCCTTCGTCGAGGAACCGGTGGAAATTATGGACCAAAAAATTAAACGGTTGAAACAAAGTCGTATTCTGATCGTTAAGGTTCAATGGAATACAATGAGAGGTCCTGAATTCACATATGAGCGTGAAGATCAGACTCGTCCACCAAATTAACCATACCCTTTTCTTCAAAACACCTCACATCGTATAACATAAACTAAATTTTGTGATGAAATTAGCTTAACTAGGGGAGATTTGGACAATTGACCAATTTCAGGTCAAGTTTTCTTCATAGACTTGAACGTCTTTATTCCTAAACATGTAAATAATAGAGTTTACGTATAAACTTTGGTTATCCCGCGCATAACGAGAAAACCATCTTTTGATCGTTTTACTTCACTCGACTAAGGATTAGTCTACGATAAGCAAGTATTTCAATATTCTTCTCATGATTTTTAATATATGCATTGATTTCACCGACTTTGCATAGGTCTTTCATTTTGCATGCATACATGCAAAACATACCCAACACCCTTCACCACCTTTTAGATAATACACAACATATATACGCTTTCAAAATCACATTTTCCCTCCCCATTTGACCCCCCAAAGAGGGTGGTTAAACCACCACTTTCTGACCTTGTATCTCACACAATACCTCAACGATGCTAAGCACAAAACCACCAAATATGGTTACTTTTCCTTCCTCCTTTGTCTCTATCACACACCACGGCTCAACGTCATTCTCACTTCCTGATATGCTTTTCCCTTCTAGTGTAATAAGATCATGCAATGTTGAAAGTAACTTTTGACTCTTCCTCGCTCTTTGTTATAAAATAAACACATTATGCACCCAAACAAAACACACAAACACTTCATTTTACTCTCCATTCTCAACTGATTTCAAGGGTATACGTCAAGAGTTAAAGGTTTACTTAAGGGTTGCTAGTATGGAGAAATCTACAAGGGTACAAAGTGACTGTTTGGAAGCTGTTTGATAACTGTGGAGTGCACTTTGTAAGGTTTAGAAATCTACATATCTTTATGTTGGTTGAGAAAAGATATCCCCTTACACCAATAACAATCTCAAACATGCTGAACAAGAAGCTTCAAGCTGATCGTTGGAATGAGATGTGTTATCAACTACTCAAGCTCATGACAAAGCAGGAAAAGGGTCAATGAAGTGTTTGAATGCATCCTCCTGGTGATGGTGAAGACTTTTAATGAAACTTGAAGATTCAGAAGATGAACATCAAGTTTAGGGGAGGATTGTTGGGTTTAAAAGACTTCAAGATGATTCTTAGAGTTACTACTGCTCAGGTATATATTAGTGCTGTCAAGCATAACTTAGTGCTGCTGGTAATACTAATGAAAATTATGCTAAGTAGTTAGTACTGGTAGTATAAAGTTACTACTGCTAGTTACTACTGTTAGTATAATTAGTACTGTTAGTATAAAGTTACTGCTGCTAGTAGAAGTTAAGACTGCTCAGAGATGAAGACTGAAAATATACTAAGTAGTTACTACTGCTAGTACAAAAGTTAGTACTGCTAGTGTATGTTAGTACTGCTAGAGTAAACTTCTAAGTAGTTAATGCTGCTTGTGCTCAGTTACAACTGCTGAGTAATTACAACTGCTGGAAGGATTAATGCTGTCAGAGATGAGATCAAAGACATATCAGAGAAGAGATAAAGGTTGATTGAAGAACAAGAATACTTATGAAGATAAGTATCAATTATTTGTAAAGAAGATATATATAAACTTATTTGTTTAAGAGATTATGTTTACTTATAGAAAAGATCATAATCACATGACGTGTTTTGTAAGCCCATTAGGGTTTCCTTATTGTATAAATGGAACCCTACAGCATAGATCTAGATATCAGTTTTCATATTAGTATTCATAGTTTGCATAGCAATCATAGTTAGTATTCATAGCTATTTTGTAATTCAAAATAGTATTCAATATATTGAAAGTTTAGTAAAGATCTTGTTTTTACTGTTTCATTGTTCTTCTTAGTATTGCAAACTAGATTATGCATAGCTTGTGATATTCTCAATCTTAGTTTCTACTATAGTTATCTTGGATCTATCCAATATAACTAAGCTTCAACAAGCTAAGTAAGATCTGTCAAGAAGGGATCAACATTGTTTAGGAACCAATGTCGCGTTAGAGTTAGATCGCGTTTTTTCATGCAATTAGAGTTGAGCAGTATTACGGGCTGGCTACAAATCGTTGATGATATTAGTTGGTGAAAAATATGGTAGTTTTGTTGTATGATTCAAAAGCCTAAATTGTAGTTCAGAGAGTTTATTTTTCAAAAAGTCTGGCCTTAAATGATTTTGAGTTCGGGAAGTGGGTCAATTGGTCAAAACAAGAAAAGTTGTCAAAACAGTAAATACGGGTCAGAATTAGGAAGGTAAAACCCTAACTTAAAATTGGAATTAAGGTTAGCCAATCTACAAAGATTAAGTTCAATATGTATATAAAGAAACCCTAGAAGGAGATCTTCTGATTGTGTGATCAGTATGTATTTAAGCCATATTTTAGTGTGCAATCAGATCATAATTGGGAAATTTGAAGTTGGGATTTTATTGGGTTAGTTGTGAAGGTAATGGGTTCTGTGGGATTCCACAATGTGTTAGTAAATCCTAAATGATTTTAGGTGATTTTGGGTATAATATGTTTCCAAGGTCTGCAAGTATGGTTTTTTGTTGGTAAAGAGACACTTAATTTCTGCATTTTGTATATAATTGTAGTTGATGCTGGTGTAAATGTGTTAATGAAAGTGGGTCATGGGTTGGGCATGGTGTCGGGGTGACCCATGGTGGTTAATAAAACCCTTATACATCCATCATATGTGAGTTACATGGACTAGAGCTTTTAGCTTGGTCGCGTGTAACCGTGTTTTATTTATTGTATAGTTGCGTGTTAAGATTTGGAAGCTGCGCTTGAGCATTCAGGTGACTTACATAGTCCTACTTTTTACTGCATTTTAAACTTAGGATGGAAATGATGCAAAGTGTATTAAAATGATTTAGATTGCTGTGATTATGTGTTTACTTTGTGCATTGACTTTTAACTGGCTATTATATGTTATGTGCTACATGTTGGTTTGTATTATGGGAGCAGATGAGTACGCCTACTCAATGTGGATTGGTTGGACGCTTGCATGTCCCCGAAATAAACATGTTAAGTATAGTGATTGGCCTGCATGTACTTCGTGTTAGCATGTCAGGAAATCAAAGATTTGGGAGCGGATGGGTACGCCTACCCAATGTGTTGTATGATTGATTGGATTGTATGCATGTTAGCTTGTATAGTACTTAGTAACTGTCCTGCTATGCATGTTCTATAATCACAATAATTCATAAATGTGTTTTGAGAAAGGATTTGAAATGAGTGTCTGAAAACCTATGTTTCTCACCAACCATTGTGCTGACGTATAAGCATCATTTTTAGGTACTCAGCAAGTTGAGATTGAGGTTAAGAAAAGTGGCTAGATGGACCGTAGGCAGCTGGCGAAGTTTAGTTATTTAGATTTCGCTATTTGTTTGGATGATAAACATTATTAGGCTTGTTTGTTGAAATGTTTAAATGTTTGCATGTCATGAAATTGGCATGAATTGTCTTTATTTCAATGCCAGACGCCTTTTGGATTTTGTTGATGTATTTGGGTATTTTCATGACACTGCGTGTCTATACCTTGTATTTTATGCATGTTTTTGTTTCTCTATATAGATGCCAATGTGTTGTGATGATTCCCTTTCTCGTAGCGACTTGTGTTTCCGCCTTGGCGGGGTGTCACACCATGAACTGTTAATTACTTGTTGTAAGCACCAATGTGGTGAATAGATCTATTGGGGTTGACACCCTCGTCCATGTCTGGCTAGTACATGGCCAGCGGGCGCATTTTCATTTGAGGTAGTACTTGGATGTTTTGGCAAAACATCAGATTTCGAGGAAGCGACTTGAGAACTCTTGTTAAGGCTTCGGTGTCATGAGCTTAGGGCAATAGTAGTACTTTTTCTATGACACATTATTTGTTATAATGGTCATACACTTGAAACCTTGTGGTCCACACTACCTTTACAAAATGTTACTGATTACTAAATACTTTTCATGATACCGTGAGTGAAGCAGTAGGCATTAAAAACTTTTGGTACTCGTAAATACTTTACTTAAACCTATGAACTCACCAACTTTATGTTGACATTTTAGCATGTATTTCTCAGGTCCTTAATTTCATGGCTAGCATTTGGAATTGCATCCCGGGAGTCTTTTCCTGCATTACATCGATCATTTGACTATCTTTCGAACTATTTTTTATTTTGTATTGAATCTGTTAAATGTACTTGGTTGAAAACTCAATTTATTCTAATATAACAGATGATCAACTTTTTAAACGACTCATGTAGAGGTCATTCTCTTATATCTTGTATTTGTGTATTATGAAGTAACGACCTAGATTACCTTTCGGCTGCAAAATATATTGGGGGTGTTACAGATTAGTATCTAGAGCCAAGGTTATAGAGAATTAGGTTGCATTATTAGGCCTAGACTATAACCGAATCATGAAATCAACTTTTGAAAGCACTGGACATATCACTAGTATAACCAAGCCGAGTATTGCATCATTAGACCTCATTTGAACCAAGCCTGGTCACCTTTGTTCAACTTTGGAAAGATTATGCTATATTGGGGTTCATTATATTATAGTTATGTTTAAATCGATTTTATACGTATATGGTTGAAAAGCAAACATTTTATACGAGTATGCATAAGCATTGCATTATAAACATTCTGTTGTATCATAAGCCTTCCACGCACATAATCACTGAAATGTCATACATGCTCATTTACTTGAACGATTTCTGAATTAATATTGAAACTGTTGCTAGACATTGTGAGTGATACAATGTTCGTTAAAAATTTTCATGACCTGACATAATACCGTATTATATAACAATTAAACTTATCATAGTATGCCGATCCCACTAGTTGCCTCATTATTCAACTCCAAGTTTGAACACTCGCCTCATACTTTGAAACACTTACGTCATCTTGTAACCCGCCGCCTAGAAACATGCTGATTAATTCGAACACGACTTTAACCCATCACCTCGTAACGTCTTATTTTTAAAACACGACTTTTAGAAACACGAATTTATATCGTCTCTATCTTCCTTACTTCTCATGATTTATAGAAACATGCTGACAACAAGACAAGGAATGAGTTCTGCAGAAATCGAGCAACTGATAGCCCAACGTGTAGCTGATGAGATAACAACTTACGAAGAAAACCGAAACAACAGAAATGGAACCCCAAATGAAGCTAGTGGTAGTGCTGGTGGAGTAGTGCACGTTGCTCGTGGATCCTCATACAAGGAGTTTCTGAATTTCCAACCCTGAAACTTTGATGGAACAGAAGGAGTTGTTGGCTTATCAATGTGGTTTGAAAAGATAGAATATGTATTCCATATTAGCAAATGTGCTATTGAATGTCAGGTGAAGTATGCTACTTGTAATTTGTTGGATGGTGCTCTGACATGGTGGAACTCCCATGTTTAGACGGTTTGGATTGATGCAGCTTATTACATGTCGTAGAGAGAACTTATGAAGATGATGACATAGGTATACTGCCCACGAAACGAAATCTATATGAAGATGATGACTGGTCACTCGCAAACCAACCCTTATTTTTATGTATCAATAAGTAAATATAATTTTAAATACACAACAAAGGATCAGAATTCGCGCGAGATCAAGAAAACCGGAAGCAGTATAAAGTGTTCCCGGGTCGTTATGTCCCAACGAGGCTAGAAATGGATTATCGAAGAACGATTGATGATTGGTGTTTGAATGTAACAAGGAATGTTTGTGAATTAATACTGAAAGCAAATGCACATAAAAATTAAACAAGAACATAAACTAGAATAAGCATAAAAGCTAGAAATAACAAAAACACTTAAAACTCTTACGCAAAGGCACAAATAAGCTCTAATCTAAATCTAAATAGGCAAATTAAGCATCCAATTAAGCTAAATTACACAAGAGAAGAAAACAACAAGTACCTAACAACAGTACCCACCGTACTAACTACCGTACGAAATTGGAGTTGTACTGCTAGTTAATGAACTTAGTACTGTTAGCTAAAGGTTAGTACTAGCTAGCCTTTACAAAACACATTTATCAACAGAATTAAAGAACGTAAGCATAAGAATAAGCATAACAGGATAAACTATAATGATAAAATATGCTTGGAAAACTAAAACTGATTAACTCTTAAAATTATTTTGAAAAGAAATTAAGTTCTACTGAATACAGGTACATAAAATAAGTTAATCTACTTTAAAAAAAAGCTAAAGAAATCTCAAACAAGCTGAAATATACAGCTGATAAGCTAAGTTGAAAAAACTCAGTACTAACAGTTAAGTCTTTCAGTACTAACTTGGGAGTTAGTTCTGGTAGTGTTAAGTTAGTGTGTTGTGTTCGCAAAAAATTGAACTACAGTATAACTTAGGTTAGAAATGCTAGTGTGAAGTTTACTGTCCTAAAATTGAACTAGCAGTACTAACTTGGTAGTTAGTATGCTTGTTCAAACTGCTTTTACATTTCCAAAAATCATTTTTATTTCAAATAATGTATTATCTAAAACAGAATATCAAATACAAAGTAAAACACTTATACAGCAAATTTTCAATCCATGATAAAGCGCTCTTTAATTAAGCATGCAGCTAGTTTCTTCAGCAGTATAAAATTAAAACCAACAGTTGTATTGAATAAACTAGGCATTTCTGTAGTTGACAAGTAAAGTCTAGAAATAGAGAGACTTACTCTCTACTCCCTTTGCTCAAAAAAAGGGTCAAACAATGATTACATAGCTCTAGCTTGCACAGACAAAGCTAGTGAGAGTCTATAAGCCCATCCAAAATGGCTTATCAGCCATAAACATGAAGATAGGTATATTTGCGAGTGATTGGTTGTATTATTCTTAACTACTTAGCCTTTTAAGTTCACTTAGTTAAAACAGTTTGTAAACTCTTGTTGTATGGAGCTTTTGAACATAAACAAATTAATTCAGAAACATATACATTGGGAGGGATTATAAGTGTCTTTAAAAAAAACTCAAATTTGCATTAAAACTTGGAAAATGTTACAAAGTGAAAGCATGAAGTTGTAATATGACTGAAAATAAGCTTTAAGTTTAATTAAAAACTAATAAACTAACTACCGGATAGATTATAGCTCTATCCCCTCAAAGGCTTACAAAAGGCTCTATACTATGCACGGAAGTATGGACTTGCCATCTTGTGCTTTATTTGGAGGAGATAAAACTATGTGTGCTAGTTGTTGTGAGGGAATCTAGAGCAAATCCCAGCCTTTGATTTCTTTTGAGCTTCTTTGGAGACAATCTCAGCCATCGAAATGCTTTGGGAATGGAGAGGGATTGCCAACGGGGGGGAAAGTAGGGTGGATGAAATGATTTGGTAGGATGTTGAGTGATTTTGCAGGAGAAGTATGGGAGCAAAACAGGGTGCGGGCTGGTTTTGGTATTGGCGGGAGAAAAGTTATACAAGTTGGGTTGTGACAGAGAGAGGTTGAAGATGATTAAGGGAATGTTTGGCTTTTGTACAAGAAAAGCCCCTCTACATCTTTCTTCTTTTCATTTCCTTTTTCCCCTTTCTTTCTTTTATAAATGAACTTTTCCAAATTTGCATAATCAGCCCTTGTGGTTTATATAATAATATAACTTAGGGGTTTGGCATTTTTGACCCCTCAAGTTACATTTTTCTTTGCTTTTTCTTCTCGGAGTTGACTTGACTTTGATTGGGCTTCGCCTTCACACACTTTTCCATCCCATGACTGGTTTTGTTGCTTTTTGCTTGGCTTTTCGTCTTTTTGTGAGATATCCGTTCCCTGCACAATACAAATGCAAACATACAAATACAATGTATTTTTGGTATGTTTTTATTCTTTTAAGTTCGTTTTAAATGGAAAATGGCATGTGTAATTAAACACATATCAATGACATAGGTATACTGTTAAGGGTACCGATGTTGTGTTTTATACACAATGTTTCCAAGAGTTGGTTTTGTTATGCTAAAAAATGGTTCCCGATGAAGAGGAGAAGATAGAGAGGTACATTTGGTGTCTTCTAGATAACATTTAAGGGAATGTGGCTTCAGCTGGACCAGTAAGGCTCAAGATGCGATTAGGTTAGCTAACAGTTTGATGGACCAAAAGGTACGTGCTATTGCTACAAGACAAGATGACAACAAAAGAAAGTGGGAAGATGAGCAGGAATGAAATCATAAACAACAACAAAACAAGAGGCAAGAAATGGTTATGGTATACACTGCAGGAACTGGTAACAAAACAGGATATGCTAGAACTTTACCTCTCCGTGACAAGTGCAACCTTCATCATCACCACGATCCATGTCCCGTTAAATATGGAAACTACAAGAAAGTCGGCCACCAAGCAAGAGACTGTTAAACCCCTACCTCAGGAAAAGGATACACCAAGAAGTACTTCCCGGGATTGAAGAATCATAATGGAGTCGGAGGACCTCATCAAGACCCTAACATTGTTACGGTTATGTTCCTCCTCAAAATCGTTATATTTTTATCTTAACAAATATGAGTGCCAATAGGAGTTTCGTATTCACTGCTTTTAGTCACCTAAGCGATGTTGCCTCCACATTCTTAGTCACTGAACCCCTATTTAAAGTTAACTAATGGTGAACTTTAAAATCTTCTCTTTGAAAATATCCATTACCCACATTTTTCTTAAACACCTCATCATCTTTAATACAAACTAAATTTCAGGATGAAATTTTCTTAACAAGGGGAGACTATGACAACTGGAAAATTTTGTTTTAAATAATTATTTACAAACTTAAATTATTTTATTATTAACTTGCACTATTTTTATTTTGAATGTTTACGTACTCAATTAGACCCAAAACAGGGAAGTTATCCCGCGTACTGTGAAAAACGTCTTTGGACGCACAACAATTTTAGACTACAGTTTTTTTGGGTAAAGGGTTACCCCGGTAAAGTATATTAATCACAGGAAAGTTAAGTACAATGGAATGTGGCCGAAATACCACATTAACCTCTAGCCAAAGCTAGAACTACCATTAGAGCAAGTGAGACATGCCTCAAATGCACAAATAAAACAAAGACAAACTAAGACACATCCCAATCAGCTTTGCTAAGCTTCTAAGCAACAACATCCACCATCCAAATATAGGGAGGAATATGGTCTATGCAAGATTGCCTCCTTAAAAAACCTTCTCGAGGAAAACCCAATGGGAAAAACCTAGACGAATGAAAAAAAAGTACAACTCTCGCTTGGAACTCCCGCTTCGAATACCAATCTCTAAGGAGATCTTCCACTTGATTATGGGCAGACAATATGCGAGCATACATCAAAACCAACAGAATTAGCTTTCATAAAGCCTTCCATAAATCCTAAAGTTCCTACGCATCTTCCATCACACAAGCAAACGGTTCACATAATCTTTATTTTTAAATCTAAAAGAAATGAGCTTAAGGCGAACCGTAACAATAATAAGATCTCGAATATCTTCCGAGGGTCTTTTAATCTTCTTGAACAAGCGGTTGTTTCGCTCGATCCAAATGAAATACGAAGAAGCCGCAAAAATAATCCTTCCAAATATACTTTGAGTCGTTCTCTTTTTAGCCGTGGGTTGTAAATAAGCGACAATATCATGGAAGCATGGCTAAATAGAATCCATATCCAGAAGATGACGGACCTACTTCCAAACCGAAGATGAAAATGAACATTCAAAGAAAAGATGATCGTGAGAATCGGGTTGCAAGTCACAAAATGTACAACGAAGACAACTTAGGTCCATATCAGGTCCGACATCCCAAGGCCTAAGATTATCTTGAGTCTTTAGGCTCTTTCGCATAACAAGCCATAAGTGGAAAGCATGGCGGGGAACACAATAGGAAAACCATACTATATGATACCAACCTACCTCAGCCCCACTAGGTCTAATAGCCTCCCACATACTTCTAACTGAGAAATTAGAAAAGCTACCATCTCGATTTCTCCAACGAGAAACATCAGAATTATTTGCGACTAGATGAGGAACCGGGACTAAGCCTAGATCAGGAGCTTTAAGGAGCCAAGATTGAGGCCATTTCCAACCATCATTCGAAACCATATCAATCACCTAGTCTTGTAAAGAAAATCCCTCCCTCGTGATATCTCTACACGTTAAAAATCTGATCAAGGGGCAATACGAGCACCAATTATCAAACCAAATTGATGTATTCCTCCCATTACCAAGATTCACCCAAAAGAAAGGACGAAATAAGTTATGAAGCTGCAAAAGTTTAAGCCAACCCCAACTTACATCCGCCTTCATGGGAATATCCCAAAAAGAGCGACCTCTAAGCTTATATGTGTGAATCCATTTCACCCAAATCGACTCTTTATTAGAAATAATATTCCAAATATGTGTAGACATTAACGCCATATTAAATATCTCCAAGCTACGAAGACCAAGACCACCTTCAGACTTAGGAAGACAAATGTCACTCCAAGCAACTTTAGCTTTCCCACGCTTGTACTCGTTGTTAGACCTAGTTTTATGTAAAGTGATGGTCATTAAGATTCCAGAACCTTGTATTGGTCTAGTAAATGTTCTCGAGAATTCTATAAGCTAATTGGGCCTAGTTACGGGCTTTAAAGCCCATTAGATATCAAACCCGGCCTTGGAAGCCCACATAACCCAAGGCTGGCCCAAGTACATTACTATATAAAGCTTTCTCCTCATGTGGAGAGGGTGTTGCTTATTTTTTACTTTCAATAATGTGTAACTATTTTTCTTTGTTATTTTCTCTCTCTAAAACTTCTCTCTCTCTAGAACTATAAGAATTTCGTGTGTATGTGTATGTGATTTGATAAGCTAACATATGGTATCAGAGCGAGGTTTCTAGTGTTTATGGTTTACTTATTCAAGCTTATTCTAGCTTGTTTCTTGGCTTAATTCGTCCTTGTTTTTCCTCATAAGCTACGGCTTGTTTTCCTTTTCTTGTCTTGATTCTTAAGTGTGTTTAAGCACTAGCTCTTTAGCTTATTGTGTGCTTCAAACGGCTTATTAAAGAATCAACCATAGCCTAGTTGGTTTTTCCTTTTGGTTTGAAAATTCTAGTACAAAACACATTGGAAACCATATGTTTCAAGATTGTGTTGCTGCTTTAAATCAACCAAGTGTACTCTCTTAACTCTTGTATTTCTTATAGCTTATTCATCCTTGTTTCTAGCTTGTTTGTTTGTTCTCGAAGCTTGTTCTTATGAGTTTCTTGGTGGCGGTTTGAGCAAGATCGTTTAAGTTAATTAAGATATCTTTTGTTTATATTATAGCTGAATTCAAGTAATGCCAAACAAGACTTGTCCTTGTTTTGTTTGTTTCCCGTAAGTTAGCAAGGATATGAAAGGGAGTACAAGTAGAGGTTTGTAGTATTGCATATAGGTTTGACAAAGTGGTCCTAAACCTTGAAAGTGACACTAGGTAGAGGTTTGTTTGCATGTGTAGAGGTTTGGTTAAGGGTCGTAGCGGTTTTCCTCTAAATCAAGTAGCGGTTTGGATTTCAAGTTGTGGCAGCGGTTTGTTGCTTTACAGCAGCGGTTTAGGACAGGTGGTAGAGGTTTGATTATTTCTTGGTCTTCCCTAAACGTTACTCTGTCAAATTTAAAACCCCGTAGCGGTTTGATCATTGTTTAGGCAGCAATTTGGCGTGATAGTCAATCTAGCGGTTTACCGTGTAGAATTCTGGCAGCGGTTTAGTCTTTAATATTGAGTAGCAGTTTGCCAAAGTTAAATAGGCAGCAATTTGTTAAACATTTTGTCAGCGGTTTGAACTTGCAGCGGTTTAGTCAAGTCAAAATTTCCAGCGGTTTGAGCTTTGATAAAGGCAGCGGTTTGTTGAATTTTTCTGGTAGCGGTTTGAGTCAAATCTAAGCCAGCGGTTTGACATTTTACAAGGTAGCAGTTTATCTATTGCATTACTAGCAGTTTGACCAATCAAGGTAGCGGTTTGGTTTTACTTTAGGTAGCGATTTGGTTACTTAAGGTGGCGGTTTGTCACAACCCGCAATTTTCAAAACTTTAAATAACTATTTTACCCTTTGACTTTTTGGTTCCGACTTAACTTTTTGATGTTTTGACCTTTTACTAGCACATAAAAACGATTGCTGCGTAACCGGTAATTTTTTGAAATGTATTTAAATAATAAATCATAATTTTTATTATTATCTCTCATTTACAAATTTATTTTTCAAACTTATTTAACTTGAAAACGAGAAGATATATGTTATTCCTAAGTAGACTTACCAAAAATAACCCGTCAAAATGAGTTATAAATTATGGGGTATACTAGCATTTGACATAAAACAACATTCCGGACAACTTTTCAGTTTTACCCGAGACACGAAACCAAGCAAAAATGACTAAAATAGCCTCATAAAGTTTTGAACACCGCACGCAACGCGTACCGATACGAAATAATTAAATTTATATTTAATTATCACTTTTATTAAATAAAAATATTTAATAAATTATTTAATATTTTATTCAAAAGCGTTTATTTAAACACACGAATGTTCAAATTAAAGTTTTTAATTTTACGGACAACGCTTGCCTGTGATACCCAAATAAATATTAAACATTTTAAATATATTTATAAAAACATTTTTAAAATAATAGTCATGTAAATACTCATTTTTATAGGAAAAATCATTTGGAACGCGATGGCGTAATTTTGGTGTCTTGAATCAAACGATAACTAGCCCAAACGAGTTCCGAACCATTATTTTACAAAAAATATTACATTTTTGGTCCCTCTATAATATTTACAACATTCCCCCTAGTCTTCTATAAACTTGCCACATTATTTTTAAACTTTTGGGTATATATACCCAACCCATTAGGGTTACCTTCATATTTACTAACCTTAGCAACACATACATCTTCCCCCTCTTCTGTCCCTTTTTCCGACGCCGCATTTCGGCCATAGCCGCTGCCATCATCACCATGCCGCCACCTTCATCTCCCCGCCATCCTCGTCACCACCACTGCCTTCGTAGCCGCGATCACCATCGCGGCCTCCACCAGCCGCGCACCACCTCCCCCTCCACAACACAGCCGTCGCACGCCACCGTAGCCACCTCACCACTACGCCGCCTCCATCTCTACAGCCAACACCACGCCACACCATCATCTCCACCACGCCACCAGCCTCCACTATCATCACCACTGCAGCCTCCATCACATCGTCACTACCACCATCCTCACCACCGCTGCCTCCATCAGTCGCTGTCACCACGACAGCCACAGAAACCACCACCACTTTCACCTCTTGTACTATGAGTTTGGATGGTTATATATTTGTAAAAACTAATAACAAATTTAAAATGGTTTTGTTGGTTTAAGTTTATTTTTGTTCTTCCTTCTTTCTTTTTTGTTGCTTGATCTAGTTTTTGGGGTGTTTGTTTCACTGATTTTACACGCCCATAAAGGGGTGTTTGTTTATGCGTTTAAACTGCCCAAATAAGGGTGTTTGGATCCGCGTTTTATGGCCCAAAGGGGTGTTTGGATTTGTGTTTTAAAATAGTAATGGGGTGTTTGGATTTGCGATTTACAGCTTTAGGGTGTGTTTGGTTCGCTGTCTAGTGACCCGTAAGGGTGCGTTTGGCACAACAGCTCCAACGGGAGCGTTTGGTTTGCTGTTTAACCACCTCAAAGGGTGTGTTTGGGACAGCAACCCCTAATAAGGGGGTGTTTGTTTGGCAACCTTTAAGGCGTGTTTGGTTTATTTATTTTGTTCTTATTTGATCTAATCTAAATATATATTTTGAAACACATGGATAATTGCAACATTTATTGATTAAGGGAAAAACATTAAGTTTTGTAAAAATGGGAAACATTGTATAAACGGATAGGTCATGCCGAAATTTATAGAAATTTCTATACTTAGTATTTTCGTTTAAAACTTTTATTATATTGGAAACCCGATAAAAAGGATTAAGTTATATAGTTTTTAAGAGTATTAAAATTGTAATTATACAATAAACCGGTAAATAAACGGAAGCTATACTTTTACAATCGAGACAACTAGTTTATTTAAAACGCGTAACGAAATACTAAATTATAAAATATTATTTTATAATTTCCGACTAATAGACAAAATAATAACTTTTGTAAAAACTTTAAAAACATCGTTTACTTAATTCATAACTCTAAAACGTGCGTTTACTTTTATGTAAGAACGTTTTTATTAATTTAATTGGTGATTTCTGAAAATGTATCGAATTATTTTGTTTCAATTATTTTTCTCACGTTTCTTATATAATACTTGTAAAGTATTATATACTGCGACTTATTCTTTTGGTTGTTTATCTTTATTATATAATTCACCATATGAATTATATAATTGTTTCTTTTTCATATGTAATATATATGGAATATATTACATATTTTGCATTTGCTTTTCGATTTATTTTATTTAACCAACCACCGAACTCTTACAACTTGAAATCCAAATCCTTTATCAACCTGTTGCGTTGATGCACTCATCCATCGGAAAACCCCAAATTCGTCGCCCTAAGCTAGTGGGACATAGCCGTTAAGTTAAGCTGCATCTTCTTGGTCGAGCCATTCCATTTTTTGTTATGCTGTGCTTATTATTTGCATTTTTGCTAATTGCTCTGCAACCTCAAGGTGAGTTCATAGCCCCACGTTTTACTACTTTTACTTTACTATTTTAGGGTGAGAACATGCTTGTTTACAAACTTATTTACTTTAATGATTTTAAACTCTTATAAATGTTCGTTTGCAAACTTGGTTACATGATTGAAATCACACTTTATTTTACTTATGGATGCAATTACTTAAAGCCTTTCTTTTGGAAATACATTGGTTGATTTTACTATAGACATAAGTATCTTGATCTACTTTCCCAGTTACGTGTTGCCTAAGTTGCGAATAGACCACAAATGCCCGAACTATCATGAACCGTTAATTTCTTAACCGACCATACTGGCTAAGTGAGCGCGAGTGTTATAAATAGATCTATTGGGAGTAATTATCTCTATCCGGGTAAGTAGCACTTACTAGATTCGGAGGTCCCGAACAAACGGATATATACCATGTCGGATTGTCAATAGGTGATCTTGGTCAGATACCTTTAGGGCGAGTAATTTTATTTGGCATATAAAATGCTTCCTTTTAAATTGAGCTTCGGTGTCATGAGCTTAGTGCAAACGTAAATGCTTTTTATGTGAAGTTGTATTTGTTATAAGTGTCACATATGTTCTATAACTTGTGGTCCACACTGCTTTTGTTGAACGTTTCAAATTGTTAAATGCTTTTCATAATAATTTGAGTGAAGCTGTATTCACTAAACATTTTTTATCCTCATAAATGTTTTACTTAAACCTATGAATTCACTCAACTTTATGTTGACCGTTTTTAGCATGTTTTTCTCAGGTGATTAGCTTTGGACTTCTTTGACGTGCTATGTGGAGTCTACGTGCAATATGACACCTTTTATCAAGACTTTATTTCTCATTCATACTCGTTGTCTTTTAAAAACCAAATTATGCTTCCGCTATATTTTTCTTACGCTTCCGCAAATGTTTAAATTCTTTTGAATCTTGTAATACTTATCTATTTTTAAATAATGCAACGAGTTATGATTTTTAAAACGTTCATTAGTGGTCGTTCTCTCGTGCATTATGTTCGAAATATGATGACATCACGCCCTCAGTCACGTATTTCGTCTAGGCCCCGTTTGGAGGTGTGACAGATTGGTATCAGGGCCAAGGTTATAGAGAACCAGGTAGAATATCTAGGTCTGGTCTATAACCATCCTTACGTGCTTTTATGTGTGCCATATACGTGTTCTTGCTATGGCATATACCTGAGAACCATTTTTCCTTGAGCATGTTATGATATGGGTTTACCCCTGCCCTGCGTTTATTTTTCTCTGCGCTTATCTTTTCTCTGCGGTCATCTTTTCTTTGCGGTTTACGTTTGCCTTATGTATATTTCCCTGATTTCATATATGGAAGTTGTATATATATATATGTATATATCTATACTCCCTTATAAAACATGGATATCCCCAACCAAAACACAACCCTTCCTTTTTAAGATTCAGACTTTCAAACCTACATCAAAGCCTAAATTTACACACACCAAACCAACAACCGATCTTACAAAATTACCAAACCAAAAAAGTATAAACTATCATACAAAAAGTACCCACAAACCAACCTCCAATACCATTTGCTTCCAATTTATTTCTTCATTAAAACACACCCATAGACAAACACTCTCTCATCTAAAAAAAGCACACACTAAAACCTCTGATCTAAAAAAACACACACACACAAAATACAACTTCATCTCACACAGACAAAACACCCTCATCTAGCCGGAAAATACAACTTCATCCCACCACTGTTCGTCCCCACCATGAAACCCACGACCACATAAATGAAACCACAATCGAAACCCATGCCTACACAGAAATCCCCGCTACCACAGAACTGCGCCAACCAAAAGGCTTTTTCAAGTTTTAAGGTAGTTTTTTTAATAGATCTATGTATAATAATCAAGTTTTGAAGGCTTTTTTTATAGATGTATAAGTTTTATTTGGAGATCTGAGTTTTTATTACATTTTCGATATTTTTTTTACAGCCGCCAGCGGCCGGCTCCCTCAACTCGCCGGAAAAAAGATGATGTCATCATTGTCTCGCCGGATGTTCCTGATGCCACCGTTGTTCGTTTGCAAAGTTTGTTGAACATTTGTTATAATGATTATTTTGTTATGTTTATATTTGTTTATGTTATATGTTATGTATGTTTTTTTATAGATTTATTTTTTTATAATTTTGAGTAGCTTTACATTGCCATTTTTTAGATCCGCTGTCGGAACCGTTGCCTCCGTCGCCAGAATTTCCATTGACGTCGACGGAAAAGTTGCAGCCTCGCCGGAAAAGTTGTAGCCACATCAACTCTCTTTCCAGATCGCAGTTGCCGCCATCGCTGTCTTGCCGGAAACGTTGGCTGTCTCAAGAACTTGGATACGATTATACGATAATGATGAAAAAAAGATTTACATTGGGTATGGATACGATAGAGTATATTATTGGTGTGTTGTTGCAGCCATCACACCTTTTGACCCAAAAATAATTATTACCCCGTGCCTTTTATAATTTTAAATATTGTTTTCATATGAGCTCAAAAAACTTCATAAATCATATATGTTTTGATCTCTTTCAACATTCGTGAATCTTTTTTATTTATTAAACCATGTACTGTATTTTAGTTTATTTTTGAAACTATATATCTACTATACACGTTTAAAATAAAGCAAAAGTATCATTGAGAAGCAAAATAACAGGGAATATAAAAAAGCGAAGGTACTTATTATGACAGCTTTTGACCATTGAAAAAATCGGAAAATGAAAAAGCAAAAGTATCATTGAGAAGCCAATAGTTTTGACTTTTAAACTAAAAGACTATCCAAGTTGGTTGCAGTTTGAATCTTTTTGTTGTATACGAGAACAAGTATGAACCCGTTTGCATTCGAATAGTATTATTGTTTGGATAAAATTACATATCCTTTCAAATATGAGTAGATGGTGACTAATCAATCATTTTTGGACTAAAGCAGTCTGACTATATTGTTCATAAAGTAGATGGTTATTGTTCGTAAGATAATTAATGTATCTTGGTCTGTTGGATGCAACTAGAATATAGCATGTCATTCATAATGAAAACAAAAAAAGAAATAATGAAAGTTCAAAAAAATTAATTCCAAGTCCTCATCATAGATAAACACACATGGTTTCTTCGTATGATATCCCAATA
>BQNB010031128.1:0-32800 GCA_026074375.1 Tanacetum coccineum
GGAGTGTGCCAAGGAATGTAAATCTTGTCAATGCTAGAAACCCAACTGTTAGAACATGTTATGAGTGTGGTATTACCGACCACGTCAGGCTAGCTTGTCCTAGATTGAATAGGGCTCGAGGCCCGGAAGAAAATCGTCCAAATCAAGTTGCTGCTAATAATGGGGGCCAGGGTCATAGAAACCAAGGGAACCAGGCTAGGGGTAGGGCATTTATGTTGGGAACAAAGGAAGCTCGCCAGGATCTGAACATTGTGATGGGTATGTTTACTTTGAGCGATCACTTTGCCACTACCTTATTTGACTGTGGTGCCGACTATAGTTTTGTATCCACTACTTTCTCACCTCTGTTAGGATTAGAGCCCAGTGACTTAGGTTTCAAATATGAGATTGAGATAGCTAGCAGACAGCTAGTAAAGATTGACAAGGTTATTAATGGTTGCAAATTAGAAATCGAGGGTCATATCATTGACATCGATTTGATACCTTTTGGACATGGAAGTTTTGATGTGATTGTAGGTATGGACTGGTTGTCTAATAATAAGGCTGAAATCATTTGCCATGAGAAGGTAGTAAGGATTCCACTACTAGATGGCATCATGCTTAGAGTATTAGGAGAGAGACCAGAAGAGAAAGTGTGATTTTTGATGGGTGTTAAGAATCAAGAAGAGATTATAGTGGTTAGAGATTTTCCAGAGGTATTTCTAGATGATTTATTAGGATTGTCGCCTGTTCGGGAAATCAAGTTTTGGATTGAGTTAATCCCTAGTGCAACGCCGGTTGCAAAGTCTCCCTATGATCTGGCACCTTCTAAATTGGAGGAGTTGTCGGGACAACTTAAGGAACTCCAAGACAAAGGTTTCATTCGACCAAGCTCAACGCCTTGGGGAGCACCGATATTGTTTATGAAGAAGAAGTATGGTTCTTTTAGGATGTGTATTGACTATAGAGAACTGAATAAGTTGATTGTTAAGAATTGTTATCCGCTTCCTAGGATTGATGATCTATTTGACCAACTGCAAGGGTCGTAGTTTTACTCTAAGATAGATCTTAGGTCTGGATACCACCAGCTGAGAGTACATGAGGATGACATTCTAAAGACTACGTTTAGAACTCGTTATGGACATTTCAAGTTCACAGTAATGCCCTTTGGACTGACTAATGCACCAGCAATATTTATGGATTTGATGAATAAAGTTTGTAGGTCGTATCTTGATAAGTTTGTAATAGTATTTATAGACGATATTTTAATCTACTCTAAGACTCAAAAGGAGCATGTAGAACATTTAAGGTTAGTCTTGGAACTACTCAAAAGGGAGAAGCTGTATGCTAAGTTTTCTAAGTGTGAATTCTGGCTAAGAGAAGTGCAGTTTCTTAGGCATGTGATAAATGGAAATGGAATTCATGTAGACCCTAGTAAGATTGAAGCTGTTAAGAATTGGAAGGCCCCTAGAACTCCGATTAAGGTTCGTTCGTTCTTAGGTTTGGCTGGATATTACCGTAGATTCATTGAGAACTTTTTTAAGATAGCTAAGTCTCTTACTATCTTGACTCAGAAGAGTAAGACTTTTGATTGGGGTGAGGAACATGAATTGGTATTTCAAACTTTAAAGGATAAGTTATGTAATGCGCATGTTCTAGCTCTCCCTGATAGACCGGCATACTTTGTGGTATATTGTGATGCTTCCGAGATAGGACTAGGATATGTGTTAATGCAAAGAGGTAAAGTGATAGCCTATGCGTCTAGGCAGTTGAAAATTCATGAGAAGAATTATACGACCCATGATTTAGAACTGGGTGCAGTTGTGTTTGCACTTAAGATCTGGAGACATTATCTGTATGGGAAAAAGAGTGTCATCTATACGAACCAAGGAGGAAAGAAAGAGTAAAGCCTAAGAGAGTTAGAGCTATGAATATGATCCTTCAATCGAGTATCAAGGATAGTATACTGGCAGCTCAGAAGGAGGCTGTGGATGAGTTTGCAGGATTACATAAAGGTTTAGATAAGATGATTGAACTTAGGAATGATGGAGCATTGTATTACCTGGATCGAATATGGGTGCCTCTGAAAGGTGATGTGAGAACCCTGATAATGGATGAAGCCCATAGGTCAAAGTACTCTATACACCCACGTGCTAATAAGATGTACTATGATTTGAGAGATAGGTATTGGTGGCCTGGAATGAAAAAGGATATAGTTAAGTATGTTAGTAAATGTTTGACTTGTTTGAAGGTTAAGGCTGAGCATCAGAGGCCATCTGGCTTGCTCCAGCAACCTGAGATACCCGTACGGAAATGGGAAGGGATAGCTATGGATTTTGTGACTAAGTTGTCTAGGACTAGTAGTAGGCATGACACAATATGGGTCATCATGGACCGATTGACCAAGTCTACTCATTTTCTAACTATATGTGAGGATTATAAGATGGAAAGGTTGGCTAGATTATATTTGAATGAGATAGTCGCTAGGCATGGTGTGCCGATCTCGATTATATCGGATCATGATTATAACAACCCAAAATTTTCATCAATGAAATATCTACTTATTATATTATGATCACCTTTGTACGGGGAAATTTTTTCATTTTATCACATTCCATTATGTAACATTGTTTACATAACCAAAGTAAATGAGCTCACGCAACAACCAATGCCAACTATAACTATGTTTATATCATGTAAACATCCTAATATGTCAAGTCTATGTCTTAATATTATTTTTACCAAATACGTTATCTATTTAACATACTTTCCATGACATTTTATCAAAACAAATTTAAACATTAACATTTATACCAGAACCCAAATTATATGTAATGTTTACATATAAAATAAATGTACAAGCCTTCAAGTAAGTATACAAGTGATCAATACATAATATTTGAATTATATTTTCCCTCTAAACCATGGTACAACTCATTTGAGCTTAATGTACAAATCAATGAAGCACGAATTCACATAAGCTCATTTTACAATCGTTTTCATTCTAGATTTTATACCACCTCTTTAGTACAAGGTACAACACTCAATGTACAACTTTTAAACCCTAAACCTAAACCCTAAATCGTCCTAAAACCCTAATCTAAAACCCTAAACCCTAAACAAAACCCTAAAATCCTAATTTTATTTTAAACCTAAACCTAAATCCTAAATCCTAAAACCTTAATCCTAATCCTAAACCTTAATCCTAAACCCTAATCTTAATCCTAAACCTTAATTCTAAACACTAATCTTAATCCTAAACCTTAATTCTAAACCTTAAGCTATCCTAAATCCTAACCCTAACTCAAATTAAAACCAAAAACCCTAACCCGAAATCAAACCAAACCCGACATCCCCTTATTTCATTTTTAACCCATTTTAAACCAAACTAGCTAGCACCACACCTTGTTACCTCCTTGCTAGCTTGATTAGCACCTTAAGAAACTACACTACCACCTTACAAGCACCTCCATCACCACACTTGCTCACCAAGTAAACAAATACCTCCTTGTCACTCCTTTGTATCCAACCCCCTCCACACCCTTCCACCTTGCTAAGCTACACTCCTAGCTCTTCCTAATCACCCTAGGGCTGTCCTTAGTCACTACTCTACAACCCTTGGTCCTTACTCTAAGCCCTAACCTTGGTCACCAAGTTTTTGAGCCCTATAAATAGCCAAACTCCCCCATTCATTCAAACACACCTTAAAATTCATCATATACAACAATGAAGTCTTAAAAAAGAATAACAATTATCAATTGAAGTCCCTAAGATCAGAATTGAAGTCAAGAATCAAGAAAAAGAAGCCATTAAAGTTGTTTTCTAGGCGTTCAAACATAAAACCCTCTTTTCGACCCATTTTAAGCTCAAGTAAGCTTAAATCTTGTTCCATGAACTTATATTCTATTTTAAATCTTTCATAAGGCATGTAAGATCATATATAAACTCTTGTTTTATCCCTTGAATCACAAACCCATGCGTTTTTTGTTAAAAATCTAAAAACGACCCGTTTTGATTTTCTAGCTAACGAATCCTTTTTCTAAAACTTTTGTTATGTTAGAACATCTTATTTTAGCTTATTTTAATAAGACATATGCTGCAAAACTCTTTTGGATTTCAAAAATATCAAAATTATGGATTTCTGACTTGATTTGCAAATATTTTCATGCATAGGGGTATATATCATAACTTTTTGAAATTTATAACTAGAGGGGCTGAAAATGTCATTATTCCTAAGTTATAACTATGAGGGGCTATTTTGCCAATTTCTAAAGTTTAAGGTTTAAATTATATATACTTTTTATATAAAGGACTAAACTTGTAAAAGTTTATAAATCAAGGGTATATATTGTCATACTTACATTCTTAAAAGTATTAAATATAATATTTTTATATTAATTATAAAAATATATATAAATATTATAAAACTCGATTTTATTAAACCCCGACATATTTATCGTTATTAATCATCGATCGACGCATTATAAAACAATTACGTTATATAATTAATGTAATTTATTATCGACTAGCTTTTGAAGAAACTTAAAACTATAACATATCACGTTACTAGGGAGCTTCATATGAGATGTTTCATTTGGGTATACGTTTTGACGAGTTTGTTGGATTTACTATTTAAAGTTTCCTGGCTCCTCTAACGCTTACTACATGACCCCTGAATTATGATGGCCTAAACAGTGATACAATATTTCCATAATTTAATAAATCAAATGTTAAACTTCATAAAGTTTTGAAAGATAAACAACCAAACTAAGACTTGATATATTACCTCAAGTTGCATGACAAGGCTGTTACTTTCATTTCATATACTTTTGCCATCATTTAGATTTCCCTGTTAAAGTGAGTTCATAGCCTCGCATTTTAAATCTTTTGAAATATTTCATAAACCCGTGAGGGGGATACATGTTATAAACCATAAATACAAGTGTTTTCCAATTGTATGCTATCCTGATATACTATTGCCTAAGTTTGCCTTTACTGCCAATATTTCTTAATCATGAACCATTAGTCACTTGCGAGTGAACACGAATATTGTGGATAGATCTATTGGGGTGTGACGACTCCCGTTGGTATGCCTATACTTTCTTGTACCAATAGCACTATATTTGATTATAATGGGTAAATTTGGCAAGTTACCTTTCCACGAGGAGATTTGTTCCTCACTAATGTCACTAAGGTGATTTCCATGTTAATGTTTGGTTGCATGAGCTTAGAGCAATAATACTGTTTTCCATGATAATTGTATTCATTGCAATTATTACTATTATGGGTGTATAACAACGTAACCCACTGTTCATGATGACTTATATTCAACTATTATAACTTAAAACCTATGAATTTCACTCAACCATTATGTTGATCTTTTTAGCATGTTTATCTCATGTAATTGGGCAACTTATGGCACAGAGTGGCACGAACCTGAAGATGGCTAAACTGCTATCATTTAAACTTTATGTTTCTAGATTTTGGGACCTCTCTTTTTGTAAAACTCTGATGAATAAATGAATGATAACCAAATTCCAATAAAAAGTACTCTTTACGATTCTATTTTCTATGATTTGTCTGTTGTACTATGAATAATACCCAGATTAGCTTTCGCTGCTTTTTGTCAAAATGGGGGTTGTGTTAAGATCATTAGTATCAAGAAGCCACGGGGTTATAGAAAACAAGTTGGAAACCCTTAACTATAACAACTTTTCTTTTTCTATCCAAAGGAAAGTACTTCGTGACCACTACATTTCCAGATAGTATGTAAAGATACAATAACTATTTATACTATATATATATCAAATAAATTGTATGTTATTTACCGCTTGGGGTTGTTAATTGAGGTGATGTCTTCTTTCAAACCATCCTACTTCTGATATTGAGACGATCAGATTTTTCCTCTAACTTTCCGGACTATTCGTCGCTTCACAAGACTATTTCATAGCAATCATCGGGAAACATATCTCCTAATTCTCTTGGATTATTTATCTACTGTATCATTTTGGCACTTGATAGCATCTCATCTTTTAACGATGATCATATATGAAAGGCATATAATGCTGCTTGAGCTATGAACCCTATCCCACCACAAGCTCTATTGATCCACCTCCTTGTTTTGCCTCCATCTCCAGTATTAGCCATATCACCAATGTTTGATTCCTGAGACTTTTCTTTCCTCCTGAGTCGATCGAAGAGATTCCACCACCTAAAGACATTGAGACTCCTGTTAAATCACCCATTCCAATATCTCCATCTTCATCAGTAGGATCTTCATCACCGGTTAGGTTAACTACACCACCACCAGATTATCCCTTTGATGAGTCTATCTTTGCAGAGTTAGATAACTCATTATGGATCATACCACGACCACTGGGAAGTGAACCAATCCCCGAGAAATCTAATGAGTCAGATGCTTGTTTGAGAGGTCATTCCTGGAAATCTTAGATTCCAAAATTTTCTGTTATATCCTGCAATGTAATACCAAAAGATGTATATTACTTTGCTAGAACTTGTATCAAAATAAGAATCCATACAATGATATGTCAAATGATTTCAATACCACTATGTATGAAAATTTTGACAATAACTTGTGATATCATTCTTATTTTGTGTTGTCTTATGTTGATAGAATGCCTCCCAAAAGGACATCAACATTTGCAACACCAACTATGACACTGGCCGCCATCAGGATATTAGTTACTGATCATATTGCCGCAACTCTAGAAGAAGTTGCCAACATAGCCCAAAGGCTAATGGATCAGGTACTAAAGCATGGTTCTATGCAAGGAACCAATGATCACAAAATGAAAGTTTGATTATAAAAGGAACACCACCAACGGCAACAACAACAACTACCGTAACAACAACCGCAACAATGATCACCACCAACAACATAATAGAAGGCAAGAAACCTTTAGGGCTTATGCTGCCACACCAACTAAAAAATATAGGTATATTGGACCCTATCCTTTGTGTAAGAGATGCACCTTGCATCATACAGGACCTTGTACTGTCAAGTGTCAGACTTACAACAAGGTGGGTCATCAGACCAGAAATTGCAGAAACAAAGGACCCTCAGACTACTAGATTAGATTCTAGTTATAGTTTTTGTTAGAACCTAACCACGGGATGTGTGTTATAAATAACAACACTTGTAAAATTTTGACTATGTAAAGTATAAAGGCAAGTTGTTCATGATATAATACAGTTAAATCCTGTTATACCTCGCTATTTCATAATACCATCATCCAAGGTTGCACCTTGATTTTGTTAAACCTTTCAAAATTGATCTTATACCAATTAAACTCAGTAGTTTTGATGTAATCATTAGTATGGATTGGTTATCTAAGTTTCATGCTAAAGAAAATCATCCATATCCCAATCAACGGTGAAACTTTGATTATCCGAGGTGATTGAAGTAAAACTCGACTAAACCTCATATCCTGTACAAAAACTGAAAGGTATATATCCAGGGGATGCCAAGTTTTCATAGCCCAAGTAATGGAAAAGAAGTCAGACGAAAAATGACTAGAAGACATACCAGGAAATTTTTTCCTAAAAATCTACATGGCCTTCCTCCCGTTTGCCAAGTAGAATTTCAAATCGATTTAATTCCAGGAGCGGCACCTGTAGCCGAGCACCTTACAGATTAGTTCTATCAGAAATGCAAGAACTATCTGACCAACTACAAGAATTAGCAGACCGAGGTTTTATCCAACCAATTACTTCACCCTTGGGAGCTCCTATCTTATTTGTTAAAAAGAAAGACGGATCTTTCAGAATGTGTATACGATTATCTAGAGTTGAATAAACTCACCATAAAGAATCTTTACACATTACCCCAGGATCGATAACTTATTCAACCAACTTCAAGGTTCTAGTGTTTACTCGAAAATCAACTTAAGATCAAGTTATCATCAACTGAGAGTAAGGGATGAAGATATTCCTAAGACTGCTTTCAGAACAAGATACGAACACTATGAATTTCAAGTAATGCCATCTGGTTTAACTAACGCGCCTGCTATATTTAAGGATCTCATAAATCGTGTGTGTAAACCATACTTGGACAAATTCATAATAGTGTTCATCGATGATATTCTCATCTACTCTCGTAACAAAGAAGAACACGCATGTCATCTGAGAATAATTTTGAAATTACTCAGAAAGGAGGAATTATATGCAAAACTCTCCAAGTGTGATTTCTAGATCAGTATCATACAATTTAATGTCTCGTTATTCTTCTCATGATTTTGGAAAATCATACCACCAAGGAAACATCTTCTACTTAACATCGTTTTGATATCATGTTTGATGCTTAAGTAGGATGATTTATAATCATCTTATTGAAAGAATTAGGATGCTTCTTCATTTGAATAAGGAAATTATAAACCATCGAACTATAAATTTATAAATTCTCAATTACAAGGATTGGGACGCCTCTGTTTGTAAATAACAAATTATAAATGAGTGGGCTTAAGTGTATGGCATTCGTACAAACAATTCTCTTTCAATCCGTTTGTACAACTAATTCTTTTTCGATCATTTAATCATTATCGTTATTACCATCATACAAGTAAGTCTCTAGACTTCTTTCGATTTGTAAATTGTTCACTCGATTATTTACAAACATCACTCCATCATTCAACTAAATCTCGAGATGAGATTTCTTTAAGGTTGGGGGACTATAACAACCCAAAATTTTCAACAATGAAATATCTACTTATTATATTATGATCACCTTTGTACGGGGAAATTTTTCATTTTATCACATTCCATTATGTAACATTATTTACATAACCAAAGGAAACGAGCTCACGCAACAACCAATTCCAACTATAACTATGTTTATATCATGTAAACATCCTAATATGTCAAGTCTATGTCTTAATATCATTTTTACCAAATACGTTATCTATTTAACATACTTTCCATGACATTTTATCAAAACAACTTTAAACATTAACATTTATACCAAAACCTTAATTATATGTAATGTTTACCTATAAAATAAATGTACAAGCCTTCAAGTAAGTGTACAAGTGATCAACACATAATATTTAAATTACATTTACCCTCCTAAAACACGGTACAACTCATTCTTAATGTACAAATCAATGAAGCATGAATTCTAATAAGCTTATTTTACCACTGTTTTCATTCTAGATTTCGTACCACCTCTTTAGTACAAGGTACAACACTCAATGTACAACTTTTAAACCCTAAACCTAAACCTTAAATCGTCCTTAAAGTCTAATCTAAAACCCTAAACCCTAAACAAAACCCTAAAACCCTAATTTCATTTTAAACCCAAACCTAAATCCTAAAACCTTAATCCTAAACCCTAAACCTTAATCCTAAACCCTAATATTAATCCTAAACCTTAATCCTAAACCTTAAGCTATCTTAAATCCTAACCCTAGCTCAAATTAAAACCAAAAACCCTAAACCAAAATCAAACCAAACCCGACACCCCTTATTTCATTTTTAACCCATTTTAAACAAAACTAGCTAGCACCACGCCTTGTTACCTCCTTGCTAGCTTGATTAGCACCTTAAGCAACCACCCTACCACCTTACAAGCACCTCCATCACCACACTTGCTCACCAAGTAAACAAACACCTCCTTGTCACTCCTTTGTATGTTGAACCCCCTCCACGCCCTTCCACCTTGCTAAGCTATACTCATATCTCTTCCTAATCACCCTAGGGCTGTCTTTAGTCACTACTCTATAACCCTTGGTCCCTACTCTAAGCCGTAACCTTGGTCACCAAGTTTTCGAGCCCTATAAATAGCCAAACTCCCCCATTTATTCAAACATACCTCAAAATTCATCATATACAATAATTTAGTCTTAAACAAGATCAAGAAGGATCAAGTGAAGTCCCTAAGATCAGAATTGAAGTCAAGAATCAAGAAAAAGAAGCCATTGAAGTTGTTTTCTAGGCGTTCAAACCCAAAACCCTCTTTTTGACCCATTTGAAGCTCAAGTAAGCTTAAATCCTGTTCCATGAACTTATATTATGTTTTAAATCTTTCATAAGGCTTGTAAGATCATATGTAAACTCTTGTTTGATCCCTTGAATCAAAAACCCATGCGTTTTTGGTTAAAGCCCTAAAAATGACCCGTTTTGATTTTCTAGCTAACGAATCCTTTTTCTAAAACTTTTGTTTTGTTAGAACATCTTATTTTAGCTTATTCTAATAAGCCATACGCTGTAAAACTCTTTTTGATTTCAAAAATATCAAAATTATGGATTTTTGACTTGATTTACAAATATTTTCATGCATAGGGGTATATATCGTAAATTTCTAAAATTTATAACTAGAGGGGCTGAAAATATCATTATTCCTAAGTTATAACTATGAGGGGCTATTTTGCCAATTTCTAAAGTTAAAGGTTTAAAATATATATACTTTTATATAAAGGACTAAACTTGTAAAAGTTTATAAATCAAGGGTATATATTATCTTATTTGCATTCTTAAAAGTAAAAAATATAATATTTTTTTATTAATTATAAAAATATATATGAATATTATAAAACTCAATTTTGTTAAAACCCAATACATTTATCGTTATTAATCAACGATCGACGCATTATAAAATAATTACTTTATATAATTAACGTAATTTATTATCGATTAGCTTTTGAAGAAACTTAAAACTATAACGTATCACGTTACTAGGGAGATTCATATGAGAGGTTTCATTTGGGTATATGTTTTGAAGAGTTTGCTGGATTTACAATTTAAAGTGTCCTTGCTCCTCTAACGTTTACTACATGACCCCTGAATTATGATGGCCCGAACAGTGATACATTATTTCCATAAATTAATAAATCAAATGTTAAACTTCATAAATTTTTGAAAGATAAACAATCAAACTAAGACTTGACATATTACCTCAGGTTGCATGACAAGGCGGTTACTTTCATTTCATATACTTTTGCCATCAATCAGATTTCCCTGTTAAATTGAGTTCATAACCTCGCATTTTAAATCTTTTGAAATATTTCATAAACCTGCGAAGGGGATACATGCTATAAACCATAAATACAAGTGTTTTCCAATTGTATGCTATCCTGATATACTATTGCCTAAGTTTGCCTTTACTGCCAATATTTCTTAATCATGAACCATTCGTCACTTATGAGTAAATGCGAATATTGTAGATAGATCTATCGGGGTGTGATGACTCCCGTTGGGGTGCCTATACTTTCTGGTACCAATAGCACTATATTTGATTATAATGGGTAACTTTGGCAAGTTACCTTTCCACAAGGAAATTTGTTCCTTACTAATGTCACTAAGGTGATTTCCATGTTAACGTTTGGTTGCATGAGCTTAGGGCAATAATATTGTTTTCCATGATAATTGTATTCATTGCAATTATTACTATTATGGGTGTATAACAACATAACCCATTGTTCATGATGACTTGTATTCAACTCTTATAACTTAAAACCTATGAATTTCACTCAACCATTATGTTGATCTTTTTAGCATGTTTATCTCAGGTAATTGAGCAACTTATGGCATGGAGTGGCACAGACTTGAAGATGGCTCAACTGTTATCATTCAAACTTTATGTTTCTAGATTTTGGGACCTCTCTTTTTGTAAAACTCTAATGAATAAATGAATGGTAACTAAATTTTCCAAAAATGTCTCTTTACGCACTGTTGTACTATGAAGTAATACCCCAGATTATATTCCGCTGCTATATTTGTCAAAATGGGGGTGTTACAGTGATAGTCGTTTCACAACAAGGTTTTGGCAGTCAATGCAAGAGGCATTAGGAACTCGTTTAGATATGAGTATGGCCTATCACCCTCAGACCGATGGTTAGAGTAAGCATACTATTCAGACTTTGGAAGACATGCTTAGAGCGTGCATCCTATACTTCAGAAGAAGTTGGGATGTTCATCTTCTGTTAGCTGAGTTTTCGTATAATAATAGTTATCATTCTAGTGTGAGATGTGCTCCGTTTGAGGCATTATATAGTAGAAAGTGTCGTTCCCTAATTATGTGGGCTGAGGTTGGAGAAGGTCAATTGATAGGACTTGAGTTAGTGCAAGAGACTACTAAGAAGATCTCGCAGATTAAGGACAGACTTAAGGTTGCGCGTGATCATCAGAAAAGTTATGCTGATAAGAGGAGGAAGCCTCTAGAGTTTAGTATAGGTGACTATGTCTAGCTCAAAGTGTCGCCTTGGAAGGGTGTAGTACGCTTTAGGAAGAAAGGGAAGTTAGCACCTAGATTTGTTAGACCGTTTGAGATTATTAAGAAGATAGGCCCTGTGGCCTATCGGTTAGATTTACCTGAGGAATTGAATGGTGTTCATGACACGTTCCATGTGTCAAACCTTAAGAAGTGTTTGGTTGATCCAACACTGAAAGTGCCTTCGGATGAGATCCAAGTTGATGCTAAGTTCAATTTTGTAGAAGAGCCTGTGGAAAAATTAGAGAGAGAGTTTACAAAGTTGAAGCAGAGTAGAATTGCCATTGTTAAGGTACGGTGGAATTCGAAATGTGGTCCTGAATTCACGTGGGAACGTGAAGATCAAATGAAATTGAAGTACCCACATCTGTTTAGTGCTGATAGTAGTTGAATTTCGTGGTCGAAGTTCTTTTAAGGGGTTTAGAATATAACTTTCGCCCTTTTGGTGTTTTGAATATTTTGTTAATAGTCCTTTGACTATTTGACTTTCGTTAGTATATTCAAATTTTGTACCGTATTGACGGCGATGATTTTATGAGATATGTGATGAATTGTGGTTTATGGTGTTTAATAATTCCTTTTGGAAGGTATTATTGTGTTATGTGTATTCCGGGTGGTTGACCCGTAAATTTTTGAGAAATGCCGAAAAACTAGTCTGACACCCCCGTTAATGTCCAAATTGAGTTTTGAAGGGTTAGAAGTGTGAATATGGCAAGTAAATACTCTAAGTTAATGGAAACGTATTTTTAAACTGAATAAAAATGCTATTTAACTTTGGGGTAAATTTTACGGTTGAGTTTTACGAGTATTTAAGTGATCCCGACACGAATAGAAGACCCGACACCCACATTGGATGCCATGGCCGGTCATATGGAAGAAAAAGGGACAAGGAGGCTTAATTTTAGCACCCTTGTCTAGAGTTGTACACTTATATGCTTAACGCTAAGCATTTCTCATTCCATTTTAAATCAAAAAAAATATCCTCTCCCTTTTCTCTCTTGTGATCGTCCGCATAATTTTTGAAATTTGATCAAGAAAACATGAAGTCATAAATATTTGGGTTGATTCTAGTGTTTGGTTATTCATTTAAACGACGTTTGGGTTTTCCGGTTCATTTCGAAATCTACAAATTTGAAGACTTTCTTGTAAGTTTTGAAATTTATTTTTTGTTTGTCCTTTTGGGTTTATTTTGATGCATAGATGTTAGTTGTACAAGTTGATCGTATGATAAAAATAGATTTTAGGAACGAAACGGTTATAATAGGAGGGTGTTTGGTTCGTTTGAAGTGGATTTTAAAAAGAAAAAGTGGGTTTTTGTCGTTTTGTGTTGTGGTCGTGATGGGTTGATTACACTTATGTTCGCTAATAAGCTTGTTTTGAATTTTAGCTTGTATAGCTTATTTGTGAGCTTATTTTTAAGCTTTTTATGGCTTATTTGATGGCTTTATATGCCACGTTGTGTATTTAACAACTCACTTGGGAATTGATTTTTGATGTATTTTGTGTTATGGTATGTTTGTGGCACTTATTTTTTGTGGCGTTTGGTAGTAAACCCATAGAGTTACGTAGATTATTAGTTTTCTTAAAGCTTTAATATACGTTATTTTGGAGCTTATGGGCTCGCAGCCCAATAAGCCCATTTGAGTCGTGGCTTAATGGAGGGGCTTATTGTGGTCCGGATTATTTTCTACATATTAGTATGGGTTTATATATGTTGTTGGGCCTTGGTTTTGGGCTTGGATCGTATTATGGATATATAAAAAGTATAATGGATCCTTATTGGGCCCTAAAGCCCAATAAGCGATATTTGGTCATTTTAAAAGTTTTTGACGGCTTTTTTGTAAAGGAATATGTGTTTACAAAGTGATTCAATTGTGTTGCTATTGGGGAATACATTTTAGTAGACGTTAAAATTTGAGATTTTAGAATTTTGTTGAAAAGTGTTGAAAATAAGGTTTGAAACCTTGGAAAACGTTGTATAAACGTACGAGTCATGTCAAAATTTTGTAAAAAGTTTATGCTTAGAAATTTTTACTTGAAACATGATTTTTGATTTTTAAAATAATAGAATATTATTTTATTATTTATTTAATAAATTCAGTTAAAAGATGAAAAATATAATTTTTCTCGAAACTTTCCTAATGTGTTTGATATGATTAAACGTGTCGTTTTCAATCAAAGATCAATTATTTTAAGGTAACCAAGGTTATCAAATGGACTTGTCGAGATATATTTATAATTATTTATTATAAATATTTATCTATATTACTTATCTATTTACATTAAATAGTATAAGTATATAACGTTAAGATATCGAATTGAGATGATTATTGGGTATGTCGTCAACCATCACACCACTAAATGGTTTTGGTACTTATACAACGCGTCTAAAACACTATGCATCAAACGTGAAGATTGTTTTGGAAGTGAATGATTTAAAATAGGAGATTAACTGGACTAGGTCATGTGCGGGGCATCGTTAGGCATTTGTTGAGTAGTAAGAGTTGGTTGCTTAATGGCTTGCTTGTGGTGAGTTCTCGTTGCCCCACTTCTTTACTGTTTTTTCATTGGAGGAAAAATGATATCTCAAATGTGTTTAAAAATGTTTTTGAATTTGAATTGTGGCGAAATGTGGTTTTGGTTTTGGTTAAGTTATGGGCTTATGACTGCTATGTGATTTTTATGTGTTTGGATCCGGATGGGTACACTACCCTAGTATTTGTGTAGACTTTTGGATAGGGTGGGTACAGCCTCCCAGGTTTGTGTACAGTCTGCTCCCAATATAGTGCTCAAGTTGGTAGGCCTAATTTAGGTGCGTAAGTGACCTATGGTGATTGATTTGATGATTTGGTATGCATATATATTCACTGTCATATAGCACTATTGTCCACTGTGGAAATATTGGCACAGTTTTTGGGTTTAAGATCAAACCTACTAACTCACTAACATTATTGTTGACATTTTCGAGTATCATTTTCAGGTGATGTGAAAGAGGAATAGTTTGGTGATTGATAGCAGACTTAGAAGTATATTATGTGGAATTTTGTTTGAAGTCTTGCTTGCTTGTTGTTGAATTTAGTATTTGGATGTTTGGATTACGCTTGGATTATGGTCCCATGTGTGGGCATTTGAATAAATGTAAGAGATTGTGGATTTTGATAGTGATTTGGGACATCACTCGAGGTTGTTCGAGGTTGATGGTCTTTGATATCATTAAATAACGTCATACTTTACAATCACTTATCCCATGTATTTTTCCCACTTTTATATAATTATTGCAAGATATTAGTATTTAATTGCTTAAAGTTTATTATTGCAGTAATTATGGAGTCACTTGTGAAGATGAAACAAAAAGGCGCAATTCTAGAGCTTAAACAAAGACATTTGAAGAATATCATTTTTTACACCCATACGTCGTATCCAGCAAAGAAGATACGACGTATTAGCGCCAGCTCAGCATAAGAAATGTGTAATAACCAATTCCTGATCCGGCGTATCCACTGCTACCTATATGCCATATGCACAGCTGTTCATCAGTGAAAGATACACATTTATTGTGATTGATGATAATGAATCTTGATTGATTTGATCTTATCGCAGACTCCAAGGAAATTAACCCTATACGCTGTATTCACTTAACTCCATACGGCATATCAAGGGGATTTTCAGACACTTTAATTACCAGACTCAAAAAAGAGTTTTAGGAGGCAATATCACATTCTTTGTATAGTATACTACTGAAGTCGAATTTCACAAGCCAAAAAGAGCATCCAAGGTCGAGCACTACTCCTAATTCCATAGAAGACATTGTGTAATTCTTACTTTCTTAATCATTCTATTTTCAATTGTTTGATCACGTTTGTAATAATGATAATAATTGTGGGCTAATACCCTCGAGTATTAGCCATGTTAATCAAGATTATAATGTTTGGTTTGTTTTAATCCGGCTTTGCTTAATTTATCGTTGTTGTTTAATTATGTTTATCGCCTTATACTTGTTTATGTGCTTGTACATGCAACCTATCATTCAACTGGGTCTAGGGAGACCTAACCAGTAACCTAGATGCCGGGATAGCTCTCCATGTTGTGTTCTATATGCCCGGATCAATAGGATCACAAATGACACCTTGTCTTTACCCTTGATTATGAGCTTAGTTGACCGACAGGTGACCCGTTATTGTTCAACCAGTATTGTTCATTAATTAATTGATATTGATTTTGGTGGTGGACTACCGGTGTATAAAACAACATCAGTCAATAAGTGGGTAAAGTCCCAATGGGCTAAGGTATTAACAGGATCACCACTGCTTTAATTCCCTATGATAGATTATAATTAAACTATAAGATGCTTTATGCGGATGCGTTAATCGTGACAGGATTGTTCGTGTCTAGGTCTTAGGAAGAAGTACCGCCTAAGTCTTAAGAATGATATGCCGCCTAAGATAAGCAGCCATTGCACTAATTATTCATACCAGCATTTAATTGGATTTAACATGGTTAATACAATTTTCTATTATTTGGCTCGTACCGCTCTCTTGTATTGTGTTTATTTGCTTTAGTGTATATTGTGCTTAGAATTGATATTTGTCTCCATAAACCTGTGCCAGTCTCTCAGACTGAAAACCTCCCTTTTACCTCTAGTAGATATGTATAGCATAGGTTGAACCAATAATTGGACTAATCTAGATAGAATAAAATACTGATAGAATAATAAGTTAACTCTCACTCTTAGTGTTCGACACCCTACTTACCGCGAAGCTACATCTTGACCGGGTACTCTGCTCGTTAAAGTGTTGGCTTTAGGTTATTCGGCTAAATATAAATGTAAAACCTGATAATTATAATTAACACCTATACAACGACAAACACATTAAGGTTTTTGGCGCCGCTGCCGGGGAGTGATTAGTTTAATCTTTATTCTTTTTAGTATTTCTAATCCTTAACTTGTTTAGTGTAAAATTATTAATTTTGATTTCTAACTACTAATTGTTTAATTTTAATTGTGTGTTTAATTTATCGCATTTTAATTAAGTATTTTTCTGTATTAAATACGATGTATTTAGACCTCTAAATACGGTGTATTTGTTGATTTAACGTTTTCTTTCTTGTAAATCTTTTTCAGGAAACGCCGTATTTGATCTTTGGAAACGCCGTATTTAGCTTTCTGTTCAGATATGGCGTATCCTGAAAATCATATGATGTATCAATCTGCACATATGACGTATCGATTGCAGACCAGATCACTTCTGCAGATTTAAATTTTTAGAGCTGTCTTACTTTAAAATGTCTTTCATGACAGGAACATTACTTGATCCGTTCCAGATCCCATGCCTTAAAAGAAAATTAACAATGGAAGAAATGGTGAATAAGTTTATCAATGAAGGAAGATGGGAACATGATGAAATGGAAGCATTTATAAAGGAGTTTAGAACAACTAACTAACTCTTGCTCAAAGAAAGAAAGAACTCCTTGTACGAACTCATATTTGAGGTATATGGGTTGACAAGAACATTCAAGAAAGCCCATTCGGTCAATTATGAAATTAAAGGGGTAACCACTAGAGGAGGAAAGACTACCATTGAAGCCACCCAAAAGACCAATAGCACAAATGAACCTCCAACACCTCATCACAATGAACCGATTACACCATTAGAAGCCCCACCCAAACCCGAACGTAAAAACACCTTGGAAAAAGACACCAAACCCAAAATATCACAATTACCTTTTCCTCAACGGCTTAAAAAAGAAAAAGAAAAAGCCTAACAATGAAAGTTCTTTGAAAACCTGGAACAACTCCAGCTAAACATCCCATTCACCGAGGCCCTTGCTCAAATGCCAAAGTATGCCAAATTTCTAAAATTTTACTATCAAACAAAATAAGACTGGAAGAAGCTTGCACAATCACAATGAACGAAAGATGCTCCACGGTTTTGTTAAACAAACTTCCACTTAAAGAGAAAAACCCAGGAAGTTTTACTATTCCTTGTGATATTGGCAACTTACGCATCGATAATGCTTTGGCAGATTTAGGAGCAAGTATAAGCCTGATGCCCTACTCAATGTATGAAAAACTAGGACTTGGTGAACCAAAGCCGACAAGAATGAGTTTGGAACTTGCAGACAGGTCAATCCAGTATCCTCGAGGGATAGCAGAGAATGTGCTCATTAAAGTCGATAAATTTATTCTCCCGATCGATTTTGTTATATTGGATATGCGAGAAGATACTAGAATTATGATAATCTTAGGAAGACCGTTCCTAGCAATCGCACGAGCTATGATATATGTATTCAACAAAAGGATAACCCCTCAAGGTTGGGGATGAGGAGGTAATCTTTGATGTTGATCAATCAATAAAAAAACCCCTACCGATGACGACGAATGCTATGAGATCGATGATCTAGACCAAGCTATACACTTAGAAGCTCAGGAATTAATGGAAAACGACCATACTAATTCATTCCTACTTAACGATCTAAACACCAATCAAGCCGATTCAGAAGGACGAGGGGAACGATCTGAGGGATCAATACAACGTATCAAAATAATGGATACGACGTATTCAGTGTCACAGGAAACACATAATTTTGAAAAGACAAAGACCGAACACTTTTGCTCAGCTAGTGCCAACAAAATCGACGAAAAGAAGCCAGAACTAAAAGATCTTCCTTCCCACCTTGAGTACGCGTACCTGAATGGAGATAGAGCTTGTCCAGTAATCATTTCATCTAAACTTACTAAGAATGAAAAGACTTGACTCTTGCAAGTCTTGGAGAAACACAAGGGAGCAATCGCTTGGAAGATGTCAGACATTAAGGGAATTAGCCCGTCATTTTGCGCTCACAAGATCCTTTTGGAAGAAAACTTCAAACCTGTCATCCAACCTCAGTGACGTTTAAACCCAAAGGTCCAAGAAGTGGTAAAAAATGAAATGGTCAGACTGCTCATTTCCGAATTAATATACCCTATCTTAGATAGCCCGTGGGTCATCCCCATTCATGTTGTACCAAAGAAAGGAGGAATAACTATCATCCTAAATGACAACAACGAACCGGTTCCATCTCGCACGATTACAGGGTGGCGTGTATGCATTGATTACATAAACTAAATGACGTAACTCGAAAAGACCATTCCCTCTCCAGTTCATTGATCAGATGTTGGAACGCTTGTCCGGAAATGAATTTTATTGCTTTCTTGATGGTTTTTTTAGATTCTTCCAAATTCCAATCGCTCCTGGGGATCAAGAGAAAACAACATTCATATGCCCTTATGGAACATTTGCTTACCGAAGGATGCCGTTTGGACTGTGCAACGCTCCTGCAACCTTCCAAAGATGCATGACTGCGATATTCCATGACATGGTGGAAGACTTCATGGAAGTTTTTATGGACGATTTCTCAGTATTCGGTAATTATTTTAACCACTGTCTAGGTAATTTAGATAAAATGCTCGCAAGATGCGAAGAGACCAATCTTGTATTGAATTGGGAAAAATGCCATTTTATGGTAAATGAAGGAATTGTCCTGGGTCACTAAATTTCTAGGAAAGGGATCGAGGTTGACAGGGCGAAAATAGATGTAATAGCCAAACTACCTTACCCAACAAATGTTAAGGGGGTTAATAGTTTCTTGGGACACGCTGGGTTTTATCGTAGATTCATAAAAGATTTTTCCATGATTTCTAAACCTATGACCCGGGTTTTAATGAAAGATGCAAAGTTTGATTTTTCTAATAATTGAAAAAAAACATTTAATGATTTAAAAGAAAAACTTACCTCTGCACCTATCATAATATCCCCTGATTGGAATATCCCTTTTGAGTTAATGTGTGATGCTAGCGACTTTGCCGTGGGAGGAGTCTTGGGACAAAGGATAGATGGGAAATTTAAACCCATCTACTACGCTAGCAAGACCCTTAACGATGCCCAAGCACACTACACTACTACTGAAAAAGAGCTTCTAGCAGTTGTCTTTTCTTTTGATAAATTTCGTCCTTACTCATTTTATCAAAAACTATTATCTACACTGATCATTCTGCTTTAAAGTATTTGTTCAGTAAACAGGATGCCAAACCAAGACTCATCAAATGGGTTCTACTTTTACAAGGATTCAACATTGAAATCAAAGATAAAAAGGGAGCAGAAAATCTAGCCGCTGATCACTTGGCTAGGCTCGAAAATCCAAACATGGGGATATTAACTAAAATGGAAATCGCGGATGAATTTCTCAACGAGCACCTTATGGTATTAAAAACTACTCCCGACAATGATGAACCATGGTACGCAGACTACGTCAACTACATTGTCGAGAAAGTAATACCTCCCAAATGGACTTATGAAAAAAGGAAACGATTCTTCTCTCAAGTGAAGTACTACTTTTGGGATGAGCCTTATGCATTTAGGCTATGCCTAGATAACATAATGAGAAGATGTGTCACCGGTAACGAAATCCCTGAAATCCTCACTCACTACCATTCTGGACTAACAGAAGGGTATCACAGTGCTTCAATAACTGGGAGAAAAGTCTACGAATCTGGATTCTTTTAGCCTAGTATCTTTAGGGACGTAAAAGATTACATTTCAAAATGAGACGCATGCCAAAAGTCAGGAAACATATCCTCCCAAAACAAAATGCGACAAAACAACATACAAGTATGTGATGTATTTGACGTTTGGGGACTTGACTTTATGGGACCCTTTCCTGACTCAAGGGGTAATAAATTTATCTTGGTGGCGGTAGACTACATGTCAAAATGGGTGGAAACTCAAGCACTGCCCACAAATGATGCACGTGTAGTAGTAAAATTCTTGAAAGGGTTATTTGCCAGATTTGAGGTTCCTAAAGCTCTAATAAGTGATAGGTGAACATACTTCTGCAATTCTCAATTAGAAAAAGCTCTGCAAAAAATATGATGTGACTCATAGAATATCTACGGCCTTTCATCCCCAAACTAATAGGCAGACTGAGGTAACCAACAGAGCCATCAAACGTATTTTGGAAAGATCAGTTGGATATAACCTAAAGGATTGGTTAGAAAAACTCAATGATGCATTATGGGCATTCAAGACCGCCCACAAAACACCAAGAGGATGTACCCCATTTAGATTAGTTTATGGAAAGGCCTGTCATTTACCAGTAGAGGTTGAACCTAAAGCCTATTAGGCATTAAAGCAATGTAACATGGATCTCACGACTGCTGTAAAAAATTATTACATGGCACTCAATGAACTTATAGAGTTACGAGACGAGGCATACGAAAACACCTGGATCTATAAGGAAAAGACAAAAAAGTGGCACGACTCAAGACTGCGAGGGGATAAAAACTTCACAGTTGGGGATAAGGTTTTACTATTTAACTCTCGCTTCAGATTACACCCAGGGAAACTCAAATCAAAATGGTATGGACTGTTCATTGTAAAAACTATGTACCCATATGGAGCAGTGGAAATCACCAATAAAAATAATTTCAGCTTCAAAGTCAATGGACATAGATTAAAAAATACTACAGTGGAAATGTCAACATGGAAGAAAACGAGCTGGTAGAACTAAATGAAGCAACGAGGTAAAATGTGTGTGAAAAAGGTCGAACTTAAAGACCAGCTGAAACAAAAGTGCTCCCCGGTAGACAACCCGATTTTGTTTTTAATTGTTTATTGCACTTTAATTATTTGAATTTAATTGTTTGAATTCCCAGACATACAAACGGCGTATCTAAACCCTCTGGATACGGCGTATGCATGTCTGGACGTTATCAGTATTATTTATTTTCCAGTATTTAATTTCCTGTAATTTTAATTGTTTCCACAGGATTACATACGACGTATCCTAGGGTTTGGGATATGGCGTATTGTAACCTGTACAGTTGTGTGTTTAATTATTTGCTTGTGTTGTAGGTTAGCGAAAGCACGAATTGCATGAACGTCTTCTAACTTTTACGCAGGACCTTGCTGTAAACGAAACCGACTTTAATGTATAGTCTGAAAATACCTCGTGGTGACCTCTCTTAGGCATTCTGAAGCCATCGTCAACACTATTTTTGCTCAAACACTCAAAATGGAGAACCATCCAGAGCAAAATATTAGGGAAGTTTCCTCGTTCTAACTCTTTTCCCTTTTATTTAAACTGTTTGTCAATACAACGAGGACGTTGTATAATTTAAGTGGGGGGATCGAGAATTAGAACGTACTTGTCCTTATTTTCACAAATAAAATGCTAACATGCCTAAAAAATGGATCAAATTTCAAAAAAAAATTAGCATGACTTATTGTGAAAAATCATTGGTTACATTACCTAGCACACTATTACCTTTATTGTCTATTTGTGAGAATTAAGCCTATCCGTTTCCAATTGCTTACTAAAATTCCACAAAAATATGAGTATGTCGGTGATGTAGTGGACTTTAGAACTTGGCCTGGTATATCACTCGAGACCTCAATGATGAGTACTATGGATTTAGATAGAGTAACATGCTTGACTGGTAAATTTCTAGGATTAAACCAAAAAGCCTACATGTCGTAATATTAACTTACTACACTGGTTAGTTAACCCCCGTGTAACCCTTTTGCTTACTCTCATTTTTAGAGTAAAGATACCCTTAGAACAACCTGCTGAGCCATTCCTTTCTTTTTCCTACACTAATTAAAAATTGTTTCGTTTTACCTTTACATCTTAGCCTACCTTATAGATTAAAGCCTATTTTAATCATTGTTGCTAGTCGCTTTCGTGTAAAGTTTTGTAAATTCCTGCTTCAAAGTGGAATTTCTCTTTGTCTGTAAAGGTTGGGAAAATTGCACAATGCAATAAGGATAGTTTGTAGCTCGTGTGTTTTTGCTACTTTCACAATTATGTATTATGTCCGAAAGAAGAAAAGTTCAAGAGAAAATTAGCCGGACAAATGATGATTATGAAGATGGTGAAATTACGCCGAGATTTATGATGTATTGTTGAAAAAAAAATATGAATGATAAAAAAGATAGTCGGTTCATAGAGCTTACACCGATGAAATTATTTGAAAGGATCGATTATTTGTTGATACGCACAAAAATCAACGATGTAAAGTATTATAAAAAGTGGCCGATATCACCACTTATTTTGTAAAAGTATGTAAAGTTCAGGATGTAAGGGAAGTTAACCGTTATAGGAACACCAACTTAGGTTGTCATTGTCATCTATGATCGAGACGCTTGTTTATAAGTTCGAGTCTTTGTCATGGAACGATCGGGGAAAGTTACTAGCAACCGCACCTTATTTGTTGGCTTTAATCTATTTGTTTGTTTATTTTATTTAACAACAATTTTACTTCCCTTTCCTGATAACTAACCTTGGGATCTACTCGAATGAGGATGTGTACGAGCATGGATGTCCGTTGATACGGCCGTGTAATCATGTTTTAGCTGCCTTGTTTGTCGACGACCTCTGGTGAAAGTCAGATTCTCCATACCCTATATCATTCTTCATCTTAATAGGAATGATTAAAAACCTGAGCCTTCTAATAAATACACAATTTACCTTTTGACTTGTTACTCCTTAGCTTTAGAGGTGGAGATGTGTATCCTTTCCAAGCCTATGATACGAAGCTAATCACGACTGAGCAAATGAGCGTACCACTAAAATGATACACCCTAGATTAGTTGAGTGATCTAAGTGATTTCATTGCCATATTTCGTGAGGAGCTTGGTTTTGTACAGGTGATCCGAACATGAAAGAAATGCTTAACGGAAAAATCCTTAACATCGGTTGGGATACATTTTCAAAATCTTTCTAAAGTCTACTTGAGGACAAATAGGATTCAAGTGGGGGGATATTTGACATCATCAAATAACGTCATACTTTACTATCATTTATCCCACGTATTTTACCCACTTTTATATAATTATTGCAAGATATTGGTACTTAATTGCTTAAAGTTTATTATTGCTGTAATTATGGAGTCACTTGTGAAGAAGAAGCAAAAGGACGCAATTCTAGAGCTTAAACGAAGACATTTGAAGAATACTATTTTCTGCACCTATACGTCGTATCCAGCAATGAAGATACGGCGTATCAGCGCCAACTCAGCACAAGAAATGCGTAATGATCAATTCCCGATCCGGTGTATCCACTACAACCAATATGATGTATGCACAGCTGTTCATCAGTCAAAGATACGTATTTAATATGATTGATGTAATTATCTTAATTGATTTGATCTTATCGCGGACTCCAAGGAAATTAACCCCTATACGCCGTATCCACTTATCCCCATACGGCGTATCCAGGCGTATTTCAGACACTATAAATACAAGACTCAAAAACAAGTTTTAGGGTGCAATATCACATTCTCTGTATAGTATACAACTAAAGTCAAATTTCTCAAGCCAAGAAGAGCAGCCAAGGTCGAGCACTACTCCTAATTCCATAGAAGACATCGTGTAATTCTTACTTTCTTAATCATTCAATTTTTAATTGTTTGATCACGTTTGTAATAATGACAATGATTGTGGGCTAATACCCTCGGGTATTAGCCATGTTAATGAAGATTATAATGTTTGGTTTGTTTTAATCCGGCTTTGCTTAATTTATCGTTGTTGTTTAATTATGTTTATCGCCTTATACTTGTTTATGTGCTTGTACATGCGACCTATCATTCAACTGGGTCTAGGGAGACCTAACCAGTAACCTAGATGCCGGGATAGCTCTCCATGTTGTGTTCTATATGCCCGAACCAATAGGATCACAAATGACACCTTATCATTACCCTTTGATTATGAGCTTAGTTGACCGGCAGGTGACCTGATAATTGTTCAACTAGTATTATTCATTTATCAATTGGTATTAATTTTGGTGGCGGACTACCAGTGTAAAAAACAACATCAAGCAATAAGTGGGTAAAGTCCTGATGGGCTAGGGTATTAACAGGATCACCACTGCTTTAATTCCCTATGGTAGATTATAATTAAACTAAAGTATGCTTTATGCGGATGCGTTAATTGTGACAGGATTGTTCATGTCTAGGTCTTAGGAAGAAGTACCGCATAGGTCTTAAGAATGATATGCCACCTCGAGATAAGCAGCCATTGCACTAATTAATCAAACCAGCATTTAATCAGATTTAACATGGTTAATACAGCTTTCTATTATTTGGCTCGTTCTGCTCTTTTGTCTTGTGTTTATTTGTTTTAGTGTGTATTGTGCTTAGAATTGATATTTGTCACCATAAACCTGTGCCAGTCTCTCAGGCTGAAAACCCTCCTTTTACCTCTAGTAAATATTTATAGCATAGGTTTAACTAGTAATTAGACTAATCCAGATAGAATAAAATACTAATAGAATAATTGGTTAACTCTCACTCTTAGTGTTCGACACCTTACTTATCGTGAAGCTACATATTGACCAGGTACTCTGCCTGTTAAAGTGTTGTCTTTAGGTTAGTCGGCTAAATATAAATGTAAAACCTGATAATTATAAATAACACCTATACAACAACACATCAAGGTTTTTGGCGTCGTTGTCGGGGAGTGATTAGTTTAATCTTTATTCTTTTTAGTATTTCTAACCTTTAACTTGTTTAGTGTAAAATTATTAATTCTAACAGCTAATTGTTTAGTTTAATTGTGTGCTTTAATTTATTGCATTTAATTGTGTTTTATATAGTATTCTGTTCTAATTGATCACTTGATACGGCGTATCCACCAGTTAGATACGGCATATCTAACTTTCTACTCAAGACAGCGTGCTATTTTTACTGTCTAAATGGCGTATTTGTTCTTCCAAACATACGGCGTATTCAGTGAACTTGATACGGCGTACTGCTATTCAATAGACTCATACGACGCATTACTGATCAGTAGAATACGGCGTATTTGTTATCTGATACAGTACCAGCATTTCGCATTTGGTTTTCTGTTTCGCTTTCATGTATTCCCTTCTATGAAAGCACTTACTACTGATCATATGTGCTTATTTTTAGGAAACCGTCTGACGAATCATGATGGCAGCACCTAATCCGAATGGAACTCATACCACACCTTGCCTACCAATCCTAATCATGCTAAAGCAGAACCCAATGGAGATACTAAAATTGAAATTAGCACGAAGTTGATTATTATGGTATAAAATAACGCCTTCAATGAGGCTAAAACAAATGACGCAGTTGACCATATTACTAGATTCCTCCAGATAATTGATCTATTGAAAATCCCCAATGTTAATATAAAACAACTATACGTCCTGACATTTCCATATTCTCTGACCGGGGAAGCGCATCGGTGGTGGGTACACGAAGAAAATTCCAAGATCACTTCATGGGTAGAGATAGTTGATAAATTATTCTACAAATACTACCTGCTATCCCGTGCTAGTAAATCAAATGATGCTAACGTCAGGGAATGTCACTTAAAATTTATGAATTGGCTAAGCTCAAAATTTAAAAACCCTTGGAAATTGAGTAGTGCAACTAAAAATGCATTTTGGAATTTTTGGGAAAAGGGATACGACAATATTACACTGTTTGATGATGGAGAGTCAAGTGATGACAATTGTGACAAATCAAACCTTATAAATCATCATGACACAAGTCCATTCCTTGATCCCTACCAAGCTGCTAAGAACGAGGGTATCCAAAGACACCATATGAAGTGCAATAATAGCAGAACAGGAAACTTCATTCAAAATGATGCACCGCGCTCTGGTAATAATAACCAAGGAAACGAAGGGATATGTAGAGTGGATAAATTCGAGGTGATCAAGCACTCAATTAGGGACAACAAAGAATTTATAGGAATTCGCACGCTCAAACGCGACTCTTGGGACCAAACTGTTAACGGAGTATCCAGCATCTACCTCAATATCTTTCGTAAAAAGGACGAAGGGTGGACAGTGCACCGAACCAAGTAAGAGCCAATAAACAAAGGAAAAGGTCGAACATAAAGATCGGCTAAAACAAAAGTGCTCCATGGGAGACAACCCGTTTATGTTTTTAATTGTTTGACGCATTTAAAATTGTTTAAATTTTAATTTTATATTGAGGCTATCTGGCCAGAAATACATACGGCGTATCGAACCCCTCAGGATACGGCGTATGCATGTCTGGACAATTATCAGTTTTTAATTTCAGTATTTAAATTCTAGTATTTAATTGTTTTCACAGGTTTACATACGGCGTACCCTATGGTTTGGGATACAGCGTATTGTAACCTGTACAGTTGTGTGTTTAATTGTTTTCTTGTATTGAAGGTTAGCGAAAGCACGAATTGCAGACGTCTTCTTAAAAACTTTTACTACTGGACTTCTGTAAAACGAAACGACTTTAATGTATAGTTCTGAAAATTCATCATGTTGCCCTTCTCTTGGGCATTCTAAAGCCTCGTAAACACTTCTTCTTGTAAACACTCAAATGGAAAAACCATCGGAGAAATACTACAAGGAAGTTTCCTCCGTTCTAATTACTTTTTCCCTAATTATTTAATGTTTGTCTATACAACGAGGACGTTGTATAATTTAAGTGGGGGGGGGGGTGGAGAATTAGAACGTACTTGTCCTCATTTTCACAAATAAAATGCTAACATGCCTAAAGATAAAATTAAAAATAAAAAAATCGCATAATTTTGTGGAAAATTCACTAGTTACATTACTAAGGCACTATAACCTTAAGTCTTTTGTGAGAATTAAGCGTATCCGTTTCTAAATTGGCTATACTAAAATTTCACAAAATATGAGTGTGCCGGGTGATGTAGTGGACTTTAGACTTGACTGGTATATCACTGAGGACCTTAATGATGAGTACTATGGATTTAGATGGAGTAACATGCTTGACTGGTAAATTTCTAGGATTAAACCAAAAAGCCTGCATGTCGTATTATTAACTTATACACTGGTTAGTTAACCCCCGTGTAACCCTTTTGCTTACTCTCATTTTTAGAGTAAAGATACCCCTAGAACAACCTACTGAGCCATTTTCTTTTTCCTACACCAATTAAAAATTGTTTCGTTTCACCTTTACACCTTAGCCTACCGTGTAGATTAAACCAAAAAGCCTACATGTTGTAATTTTAACTAACTACACTGGTTAGTTAACCCCCGTGTAACCCTTTTGCTTAATCTCATTTTTAGAGTAAAGATACCCTAGAACAACCTGCTAAGCCATTCCTTTCTTTTTTGCTTACTCTCGTTTCACCTTTACACCTTAGCCTACCGTGTAGATTAAAGCCTATTTGATCAAATGTTGCTAGTCGCTTTCATGTAAAGTTTTGTAATTCCTACGTCAAAGTGAAAATTTCTCTATCTATGTAATGGTTAGGAAAATTGCACAATGCAATGGGAATGTTTGTAGCTCGTGTGTTTTTGCTACTTTCACAATTATGTATTATGTCCGAAAGAAGAAAAGTTCAAGAGAAAATTAGCATGACAAATGATGATTATGAAGATGGTGAAATTACGCTGAGATTTATGATGTATTATTGAAAAAAAAAATATGAATGATGAAAAAGATAGTCGGTTCATAGAGCTTACACCAATAAAATTATTTGAAAGGATCGATTATTCATTGATATGTACAAAAATCAACGATGAAGTGGCCGATATCACCACTTATTTTGTAAAAGTATGTAAAGTTGGGGATGTAAGGGAAGTTGACCATTTTGGGAACGCCAACTTTAGTAAATATGTATAGCATAGGTTTAACCAGTAATTAGACTAATCTAGATAGAATAAAATACTGATAGAATATTAGGTTAACTCTCACTCTTAGTGTTAGGACAACCCTACTTACCGCGAAGCTACATCTTGACCGGGTACTATGCCCGTTAAAGTGTTGTTTCTTTAGTTTTGTCGGCTCTAAATATAAATGTAAAACTTGATAATCATAAATAACACCTATACAATGACACATTAATACCCATGCAGCAAATGGAAGAATCTGATCATCAGATCTTGTGGGAGCAAGAGCGGAACAGTCTCAACAACCATTTTGTCTACACAAGGATATCAACAAAGACGGGCAGACATGACATATATCTTGATGTTAGATGAGAACATTGACATGCTTCGATTGATTATGGTGAGATTAAGACGACGTTGGTCAAGGAAATCCGATGATCACATAAAGGTTAACAAGTCTCGGATGGGCGTTAACGAGGTAATTGTGCCTTTGGATTGGGCCTTGAGGGTATTGGACTAATGGGCCAAAACTTTGAGATTCTGGCCCAAACCGCTACCCACTTGGCACCAAACCGCTGTGAGGAGAGTTAATCAAACCGTTGTGAAGAGGAATGATCAAACCGCTATGTAGGGAATGATCAAACCGCTATGTAGCAGAATGATCAAACCGCCATGACCAAATAGCTACGAATTTCATATTCATTTTAATCAAACCGCTATGACCAAACAGCTACGAATATTATATTCATTTTAATCAAACCGTTATGACCAAACAACTACGAATATTATATTCATTTTAATCAAACCGCTACCAGTTGATAAAAATTCAAAATAGCGGTTTGGATTATTTTAAAAGTAAAAATAATCTTCTTCAAACCCCTACCTCGTAGCGATTTGCCTGTTTATAATAAAATATGCATTTATCGTCAAACCGCTATTAGGCATAATTAAGCAAACCGCTATCAAGCAACTTAAAGGAAACCGCTATCATGCATTTTAAAGCAAACCGCTATCAAGAATGTTTGGCAAACCTCTACCAAAAACATAAAACTCAAACGCATTCGAATATCATTTTAAGCACTACTAGACAAGCATTAGTAGCATACACTACTTTCCTTAAACATAAAAAACATATCACAAACACGATACAACTACGAACTACAATAGTTGATTTCAAAACTCAAACCTTACACGGTAATTAACGGGTATCAGGAATAAAATAGCAGAGTGAACTCTAAAGCACATCAAATAGCATCATCAAACCTTAATGAACAAATCCCAGCAATAAATCATCACGACCACAAAAATAGTGAAAGGGGATATAATAAAAACACAAACGAGGCATCATTCATCCATTCTAAGCCTAACCCAACAAACAAAACATCATTCCAAACGTAAATAAAGATTTAGATGATAAAGCAAGTCGAACTCATTGATTATTAACGATTCATTGTGATTTAGGCTACCATGTTTTAGATTTAAGATGTTTACAAGATAGAGATCATAAAACAATAGGTACCTTAGCATGATTAACCACAGAAATCATGAATCAATAACAATTTCAAACTAGCGAGTTGCGGGTATGGTTTTTAGAGAGAAAGAGTTTGACTGGATTTGTTGAAAGTTTGACCAACCTCAAGTCGCTATTCCTATTTATCCTTCTAACATTTTCACAAGTTGGAAAATTTGGTCCCTTTACTTCCTAAGTCCTTTTCTTTGAGGTTTAAGGTATTAATAAGGTTTATACAAGTTTCAGAAGAGGCGCAAATGGTCCTTATAGTTATATAAGCCTAGGAAACATTTAGCAAATTACAATTTAAAGGAGAGTTAAATTTATTTTAACTCAAAAGGCCAAATTGCACATAAGTCCCTATACTCATAAATAACTGACAATTTTAGCCTTTTGTGTTAAAATAAATTTAACTCTCCTTTAAATTGTAACCCCGTTAAATACAAAAACCTTTTACCAGTTAATTATTTAATGACTTAAGATGCCCGTTAGATGTCATAAATTTGAAAACACTCTCCCCCTCAATCAATGACCTATTTTCTATCAAAAGAGTTGTAGTCGTTGATTGAGTGTCAAATTTTTAAAAAAGTCCAAGTCTGATGAATTTTCAAACAACACTTTTCCATCGTGTGTAACACAAATAATTTTTGAAGAATCACTTAAGAAGAAAAATTATTTGGTTATAAAAAGGAAGACTTCTCTTCCGGTTAAGAAAGAATGCACTGAAACGTACATTAATCCTTGGATGCACGGATATTAAGTAATCCGTGCCCGGGAAAAATTAATTACCCGTTGTTAGGAACAACTGTCTTTTTGGCGACATGCTTTCCTCAAATTGAAAAGCGGGTTGCAGTCGGAAATAACTGCAAACCATTAAGACATGTTTTAAAACAGTTTGAACTTCCGCTCGAACTTCATTTAAAGGCCCGTGTCATTATTGAATGACATTTCTAGGTCCGTAAATGTTATCGATTTACAGAAGACATGTCTTGAAAAATATTTTTGGTATTTTCTATTTTTTGATTTTTATGGTTTTTATAGGTTTTATATTTTTGTATTTTGTTTTTGTGTTTAAATATATACAAATATATGAAGACCATCCTTTACTCCTCTTCTCCTTCCTGAAGACGTTTAAGGGTTTTCGGAGTCATACTCTTCATACCAAGACGTGGGAGTAGAAATTCGAACCGCTCTCTCGGTAATGCCTTGGTGAATATGTCCGCAAGCTGATAATCCGTCATCACGAAGTACAATTCAACCACACCTTTCTCAACCTGCTCTCGAATGAAATGATGACGTATGTCAATGTGCTTGGATCGGGAGTGCTGGACATTGTTACAGCAGAGAGCAATAGCACTGCGGTTGTCACAATACAGGGGAATCTTGTTGAAGGCAAAAGTGTATTCAGCGTCTATGGTGGAAATTGCAGTGCTCTTTTGTTTCTTTGATGACCAGCTAACTAATTTATCTCCAAGGAACTGAGCACTTCCTGACGTACTTCTTCGTGTATCTTGACAACCTGCATGGTCCGCATCTGCATAGGCCGTTAGTGCCATAGCGGTGTCTTTCGGATACCAAAGACCCCAATTAATGGTTCCTCTAAGATACCAAAAGACCCGTTTAAGTGCTTCAAGGTGCTTTTTGGTAGGCGATGCCTGATACCTAGCACACATGCATACAGCGAATACCAGGTCGGGTCTGCTGGCAGTGAGGTACATTAGGGAGCCGACCATACTCCGAAACCGAGTCTGGTCAACTAGAATCCCTAAGGGGTCCTCATCCAGTTTAAGTCGATCCACCATGGGTGTATCAACAGGGTCACACGAATCCATCCCAAATTTCTTTAATATTTCTAGAGCAAATTTTGATTGATTAATGAAAATGCCTCTGGGACTTTGAGAAACTTGTAATCCTAGGAAAAAAGACATTTGTCCCATCATTAACATTTGGAATTTTGAACTCATCTCATTGGAAAATATGTCACATGATTTAGGGTCGGTCGAGGCAAATATGATATCATCTACATATATTTAAACATGAAGAATATGTTTGCTTGTTTTCTGAGTGAATAATGTCGAGTCAACTGTACCCTTGGAAAACTTTTTGTCCTGACAAGGTGTCATACCACGCCCGAGGAGCCTTCTTTAAACCATACAGAGCCTTTTTCAGACGATAAACATGTGTTGGATGATCTGGATCAACGAAACTCTCTGGATGACCAACATAGACCTCTTCCTTCAACTCGTCATTAAGGAATGTTGTCTTGACATCCATTTAATAGATGGTCATGTTCTTACTGGCGGCATTAGCGATGAAGATTCTTATAGCCTCGATGCGTGCAACCGGTGTAAAGGATTCCTCGAAATCAATACCCTCCCCTTGTCGATATCCCTTGGCTACCAACCTAGCCTTATTTTTTAGAACATCACCGTACTCATCAAGCTTAACTTTGTAAA
>BQNB010031128.1:35388-50639 GCA_026074375.1 Tanacetum coccineum
CCAGGAAAGGCGAACGTGGTGGCTGATGCCCTGAGTCGAAAGGAAAGAAGCAAGCCGCTACGAGTTCGAGCTTTAGTTATTACTATAGGGTTAAACCTTCCTAAGCAGATTTTGAGTGCTTAATCGAAAGCCAGAAAGGAAGAGAACTTCATCAACGAAGATTTGCATGGCATGATTAACATGCTAGAACCCTGTGCTGACGGAACATTATGTTTGAACAATCGAAGTTAGATTCCATGTTTTGGTGATTTGAGAGTATCAAAAACCGTATGAATCATATAAGTCAAAGTATTCCATCCATCTTAGATCAGATAAGATGTACCAAGACCTTAAGAAGATGTATTGGTGGCCTAACTTGAAAGCAGAAATTGGCACTTATGTCAGCAAGTGTTTAACATGTGCCGAGGTTAAGATAGATTATCAAAAAACAGTCTGGTTTGTTGGTTCAACCAGAGATCCCACAATGGAAATGGGAGAATATAACAATGGACTTTGTGACTAAGTTGCGAAAGACGGCAGCCGGTCAAGACACGATTTGGGTAATCGTTGATCGTCTCACTAAGTCCGCTTATTTCTTGCCTATGCGAGAAGATGACACGTTAGAGAAGTTAACGAGACAGTACTTGAAGGAAGTAGTCTCAAAGCATGGAGTGCCAGTGTCGATCATCTCTGATCGTGATGGGAAATTTATGTCACATTTTTGGAAGTCCTTTAATAAAGCATTAGGTACTCGATTGGATATGAGTACAGCTTACCATTCGAAGATCGATGGTCAAAGTGAGAGGATCATTCAAACATTGGAGGACATGTTACGTGCACGTGTACTCGACTTTGGAAAAGGTTGGGATAGACACTTACCGTTGGTATAATTTTCGTACAATAACAGTTACCATACCAGCATTAAGGCTGCTCCGTTTGAGGCGTTGTATGGGCGCAAGTGTCGATCACCTATCTGTTGGGCTGAAGTTGGAGATAGTCAACTCACTAGCCCAGAGATCATCCACGAGACGACCGAGAAGATCGTTCAAATCAAGAGCCGTATCCAAGCCACCCGTGATCGTTAAAAGAGTTATGCCGACGTAAGACGAAAACCTCTTGAGTTTCAAGTAGGAGATAAGGTCATGTTGAAAGTATCTCCTTGGAAATGAGTGATACGTTTTGGCAAACGGGGAAAGTTGAACCCTCATTATATTGGATCTTTCAAGATCATTGCTAAAATAGGAACCGTTGCCTATCGTCTTGAACTCCCAAAGAAATTGAGTAGAGTTCATGGTACGTTTCACGTATCGAAATTGAAGAAATACTTAGGTGATGAACCTCTTACTATACCACTGAATGAAATCCAGGTTGACGACAAATTGAACTTCATCGAAGAACCTGTCGAAATCATGGACCGTGAGGTAAAGCGTCTGAAGCAGATTCGTATTCCGATTGTCAAGGTACGTTGGAACTCTAGGAGAGGTCCTGAGTTTACATGGGAGCGTGAAGATCAAATGCAAAAGAAGTACCCGCACCTTTTCACCAACTCTGCACCCGCGGCAGAGGTTGCGTCCTAAGCTTTGAGGAAAAAGCTTCTTTAACGGGGAAAGAATGTCACAACCCGTGAATTTCCGTTAAGTATCATAACAGTTTTCCGTCTAATAATTTGAATTTTTATAAGTTTCGTATAACTTTTACGCTTAACCGGGAAGTTGTCCGGTTAATATCTGAGAATCGTCTCCGGGAGCGAACCATATTGTATTTTATCGTAGTCTTTCGTTAGTGGACGCGTTTTTACGTTTTTAAGCAATAATTAAAATTTCATAATTTTCCGTGAAGTCGTTATGCGTTTTCAATATTTAAAATGTGGTTTTACTTTATAAACAAGCTTTGCATGCAAGACTTGCCAATTAAATCAATTGGAAGTCACTAGTCAAAATAAAAATGAAGAAAAATTAGTGGTCCCCCCTTCCCCGTTCTCTTGTTCGGCAAAAACAAACACCCATATCACCCTTGTGAGCAAGTTTTGAATTCAAAATCAATAAGAAAGTCCTTGATCACATGATTTGTTATCAACTTGAAAATTAATTAGGGGGAGGATCAAATTGGTCCCCTCCCCCTTCTTGTCTCTTGTACACGAAACACACACACACACACACATTTAGTGTGTGAAGTAAACTTGTACTATTTAACCCACTATACTTTCATTATCTCATTCATAACATACACATACTAAAAATTTGGTTTTTCTTCCTCTTCTTCTTTAAGCTCTTTTTCGAACCACCCAAGACACACAAGCACATTCATAATTTTTCATCTTTGATCAAAAACACTTACGATTCATTGAAGTTGATCCATTTTGTATCATCTGGGTATTAACCAACATTTGGTTGTTCTAATCTCTTTCCTTCCTTCTAGAAAACCTTCCAACATTGTAAGAGAAAGCTTCAAATTTTTAAATAACTTGTATCTATTCATAATTCTCATTATGCATACATGCTAGTTGGACAACTTATTTTGTGAAAAACAAGATTTTAAAACTACATAAACCCTAAAAGGGTGTACTTATGGTTCAAAATATATGTAAAGAAATATAAGGAAATCTTAGTTTTATGATCGTGGTTATTTTCATATAATAATGTTTGTAGTTTTGAGCTTATTATATTCGGCTTATATTTGTGAGCCTCTTTGAAAGCTTATTTAATTATTTTGAGCTTATTAGGGGTTATATATGGTTTGGCCAAACTAGAAAAGAAAGAAGAAATATTTGTTTAGCTTATTTTGATTTGACTTATATTTTATTAGCTTATTTGGAAAGGACAGTACATAGAACTTATTCGGCGTAAAATTAACTCGAAATACATCTTTTATTAGGGCTTATAATCGCTTCCAACATAACAAGACCCAACACCATGACCTTATATTAAAGCTTAATTTGGTTCGCTATTATACTTGGCTTATTGTGAGCTTATTGATAGCTTATTTTTAGGTCACGTGTTTATTGCTTAATGTTTTGCTTATCAGATTAAATGAATAAGTAAAACAACATTTTCGGACTTAATGGGCCAAGGCCCAACATAAATACAAAACACCAAGGCTTAAAGCTACGATGTAGCTTATTGGATAAGTTTACGAATAGCTTATTTAATAGTATATGATTTAGATATGTGTTTACGTTTTAATATCTTTTAAACTTGGACGTTGCAAAATAATAATAATTTGGTGATGTATAATTTGTAAGTATGAAAGTGATTGAAAGTAGGTTTTGACAAATGGTTTAAATAAATCTAAAAGACTTTGGAAAAACTTGTAAACATGAACCGGTCAATGCCGAAATTTTTATAAAATTACAAACTAGTAAATACAAAAAACTACATGGTAAAAAATGAGATACGATAATTTAAATTAATTGACGAACAATATAAAGATATATAGAATATATATAAAAATATATAAAAATATATAAATTTTACTTAGAGTTTATATATCTATGTAAATTGAAATACATTTATTTTTAACCCATTTACTTACGAAAACCTTTTTTTACTACACGAACACAAACCGTTAATTTTTAGATAAATATAACAAAAGTACAACAATATACACATATCATGCATTTCCATAAATTCACTTCGATCCGATAATTAAATCAACGTGCCATTTCATAGGTTGCTTTTCGTATATCGCCGTTCGTTACCGAGTGAATTATTTCTAGACTATTCACTATTACTAAATCAAGGTGAGTTCATAGCCCCACTATTTTACTCGTTTTGAATAAATGTTATCTACTTGGGGTGAAAACATTACTTGTTTTTTAAAATTGACATAAGCAAGACTATACGTGAGATTTTCCCCTATTTACGTGTTGCCTAAGTAGCGTTTAGACCTTAATTGCCCGGACTATCATGAACTGTCAATTTCTTGACCAGAGGACCAGTCAAGGGAGCGCGAGTGAATAAATAGATCTATTGGGACTAATTATCCCTATTCGGGTGAGTAGCGCTCACTACCCACGGGGACCTCGATTAAACGGATATATGTCATGTCAAAACTGGTTAGGTGGTCTTTGGTCGGACACCTGTAAGGGCAAGCAAATACTTAATAGGCAATGTAACACATGCTATTTGTTCATTATTAGCTTCAGTGTGATGAGCTTAGTGCAACGTAAATACCTTTTTATGTGAAGTTGTATATGTTATAACTGTCGCATACGTTTTGATATCTTGTGGTCCACTATAACATCGTTTGAACTAAACTTATGAATTCACCAACTTTATGTTGACATTTTAAGCATGTTTTTCTCAGGTGCTTAGCATGGATGTTGTTGCTTGAACTATATGAAGTCTATTGCCGAACCAGTTTTCCAGATTTTATCCATGTTTATCTTAAATACCGTTGTTAAACTTATTTAAGCTTCCGCATGTTGTCTTTTGAACCTTTTAAATTTGATTGATGTAAACTTATTAATATTTTAAATTTATGCAACGGTGTTTATTTTTCAAACGTACCCTTAGAGGTCGTTCTTTATGCTTTGTACTCGAAATAGCCATGGACGTCACGCCCCCAGACGCCAAATCGGAAGGGATCCTATTTAGGGGTGTGACATAGAGAATTAAAAGATAAATTGTCCACACTCGAGAAAAACAAGGGAGTTGATCTCGATTGTGCAAAGTGTCATGTACTTAAAATTGAGAATGAAAAACTCAAAGATGAATCTACTAGATTAAACAAATTTAAAAAGTGTACAACAATTGCTTAAATGAAATTTTAGAGGTAATCAAAAACCATCGAGTGATAATTAGGTTAGGGTTTATTCATTTACGCATCATCTAGTGGAACTGTAAGGGAAATAAAATTTGTGAAAGCTCAGAAAAAGGCATGTTCTAATGGAGGTCCCATAAATATGGGCGGCCCCCAAAATAAATATGAGACCCCCGCCACAGTAACGCCTGGATCTGAGAAAAACTGGTCTTTTGTGTCAAAAATACTATTTTTGGTCCTAGACCAAACAACATAATTGTAAACAAGGCTAAACGTTCCCGTGCTAGTGACAATGAAGTTAAACAATTTTTATAAGCCATTTACAAAACCACCCAGAGTTAGATTTTTCTAAACCCATTTTAGATCAAAAACTCCAAACTCCACCTCCTAGAATAGTCAATAATAATTTAATCATCCTAAAACACCGGCAACCAAAAAGACACGTTGTCGATAAAACCAACCTCATGGCTTTCACCCGTAAAGTTGAACAACTTTCCCACGTCAAAGTTACATGCTTGGGAAATGTGTCTTCCATATCTCAACAACCCAAACACAATTGCAATCAAAATGCAAGGGATGTTTGGCACTAACAAAAACTTTTTTTTTTATTGGACCCATGAGAATTAAGGGATCAAAAGTTTAAGTTTATTGGTCCCTTATATAATAGATATGCCCTTGGAGTCACTTGGAGGCCCGACGAATGTATTAAGGATATGATGCTCCAAAACGAATGATGGGAAGCGTAAAGCTCTTCTCTACTTCAAGGCATAAACAATGGGATGTAACGTCATTTTTGTAGGGAATCTTCGCGGTACCATCATACAAAGGTAACCATATTCCAATAGACTCTCTCAAAATAGATAATGTAAAACATGAGTTTTGATAACTTAGGAATTAATTGGGTTTGGGTGGTTTGGGGTGTTTGTACTGTGGGGTGGGTTTTTCTAAGTATAAGGACCAATATGTGACATAAGTGTAGAGTAACTTTTCTGAACATGATTAGTGAAATAATCACTAAGATGGAAAAGTCATAGGTAGAGGGATTAAGGAAGAAAGACTTTATTGTATATTAAATTAGGAAATAAGCCTAAGGGATCAATTTGTCAATCTACGATTGATGAAGAAATTCAACCTGTGGCATAGGAGATAGGACACGCAAATATGCGTCTCATTCAATCGTTTGGCCCTCTAAAGACTTAGTTAGAAACTAATACCTAAGGCTTTAGTTTACACTTTTTTTTGATGCTTTCAAATGGAAAACAAGCTCACGCTAGTCACAAAAGCTAAGAAATTATGACTCAATGACTAAATGCTTAGGAACTTCTCCATATGGAATCTCTTCAGTTCCATCGCACCGTACGTAGTTATAAGGAAATCATTAACACCCTAGTCATAGAAATGACAACTCCAGGTATACTTGGAACTAATTTCTTAAGGATAAAACCGAGAGCTTTCGCTCAATTCAAATATTTTAGTAAGAAAATCCAAAACCAATTAGGTTGTTTCAATAGTGTCAACTAGAACAACCACGGTATATGGAATTTGATAATGAGGTCAATTTAGAGAGTTTTGACATACGCAACGTATTACACATAACTTCTCGCTCCATGCACTCCTCAATCAAATGGCGTGGTCGAAAGGAAAAATAGGAAACTTCAATAAATGAGTAGGACTATGTTGAATGACAAAAGTTTTGGTGTAACACCGTAGATACTTCAACATACATTCACAACCGAATTCTCATTAGAGCCATTCTAGGAAAAACACCTTATGAACTCTTAAAAGGTAGAAAACCTACACTAGATTATTTTAGAGTGTTTAGAAGCAAGTGCTTTATTTTGAACACAAATGACTACCTTACCAAGTTTAACCCAAAGTCATACGAAGGTGTCTTTTTAGGTTATTCTTAGTAAAGCCTATATATACCTAAACAAACACTAGGAAAGTCAAAGAATCACTTAATGTGACATTCGATGAAAATCCTCCACCCTCTAAGACATCACCCATGGTGGATGATGACTTAGATGAAGAAGAAGCAATTAAGGTCACCGAAAAGAAAAACCTAGAAAACGACATTGTGGATGAAACTTTAGAGGTTGATGAAATAATCAACATTAAGGAATCTAGAACCACACCCATTAGAAAATGTCCACAATAAGAAACCTTAAACCAAAGAACCCCTTAGATCACGAATGCCCAAAGAGGGGAGCCAAAGTAACTTATTTTGTTTATATCAACTATAGAACCTAAGAGGGTAAAGAAGCATTATGAGATGAAGAGTTGGATAATCGCCATGCAAGAAGAAAAAATCCTTAGTTGCTACCAGACGTTTGGAGTTAGTTCCTCAACCAAGGAATATGACAATCAAAGGAACTAAGTGGTATTTAAATAAGTTAGACGAGAACGATATTGTTTTCCGAAATATAGGCTATTTATTTGCTCAACGCTACAACCACAAGAATGCATCAAATAAGATGAAACATCTTCCTTCGGATTGCTAGACTTCGAGTCCATAGAATTTATAGCTTAAAGCTTGAGCCTTAGACTTTAAAACTATTCTAAAATGGATGAAAAAAGTGCATTCCTAAGGGTATTATCAAATGAGGAGTATGCCCGTGCACAACCTCTGGATTCATTGATTTCGAAAACCGGATCAATGTTTATAAATTAAAGAAAGCATTATATGGTCCTTAAAACAAGCACCCAAAGCTTTGGTAGATATATTAAAAGCTTTGCCTTATTAAACATGATATAAAAATGGGAATGGTAGATAACACTCTTTTAGCTAAGTAGAAAATTCAAATCTCATCATTGCTCAATAATGTCGATGAATTATAGCTGTCAACTGTCAAGACATTGTGATGAATTTGCAAAAATCATTGCATACGAGTTCGAGGTAAGCATGATGGGTGAACTTAACTTCTTCCTTGGATTACAAATAAAACAAATGGAAGATGGTATTTTCTTTAATCAATCTAAGTATATTAAAGAAATGCTTGAGAAATTTCTAGAAGAGTCTAAACCAATAAAAACCCCATTTTCTCCGATACTAAACTCACGAAAGATGAAGAGTGTGAGTCGGTAGATAGTACCAAGTATCGAGGCATGATAGGTAACTTATTATACCTAACGGCAAGTAGGCCTGATATCATGTTTAGTGTCCGCCTTTATGCTCGCTTCCAAGAGGCTCCCAAAACCTCTCAACTTGAAGAGGTTTAAGCGTATCTTTCGATACAGTAAAGGCACTAACGTATTTAGATTATGGTATCCTAAGGGACTGACATAGAAACCTTAAAATATATGCCGAAAACACCCTCTGATCATGCGGGAGATATTTGTGTGGACCAAAAAAAGCACTAGCAGGTATTGGTAAGTCGTTCTGGGATGTTGTGACATCTGGTTTCTCAGTAAGAAAACAAACCTGCTCGTATCGACTTACGATGTACGAACTGCGATTACGTTCCCATCAATGTTCGACACAAAGGCGCGATTGACCTTAGTAAAAACCCGGTACACAACATTCTCCGTCACTAAAAACACATCGAAAAACGCACCACTATTCCTCGTGATAATATCCAGAAAGGACATATCTCAATCGAAAAAATTGCCGTTTAGTCAATAACATCGCTGACATTCTTACAAAACCCTTAAAAACGTGAATGGTTATAACTAACGAACGTCTTTGTTTAAGGAATGATGGAACACATTCCAATAAATATCATCCTTAGTCTGCTTCTCTTTCTTCTGTCTCAATTCTAGTCCGTGTTCCATTCCGTGTCGTGACAACTTAAATACTTCATCCGAAGTACTTTAAGCATATTTAATTCGCGAAATGCAAATTAAAATGTCACTCCTCTTCGTAAAATTTTCGTCAAAAACCAAGTCCAAAAACCCTTGGCTGAGGGCGGCCCCCATATAGGCGGCCCCCCAATATATTTGGGACCGCCGGTAAATATGGGACCGCCACCAGCAAGTCACAAAATGGGACACTTAAACAAAAAATTTCAAAACAGAAAAACAAACACCCCCTTATCTGCTGCACTCGACGAACACGACCCAAAACCCACCAAAACTCAAATTCAACCATTAAAACATCAATTGAAGATCAAATCAACACTAATAATCAATCCTAATATCACAAAGATCATCAATTGTAAGTCATTTCATCTATTTTCTTTCAATTTGAGTCTAGGGTTCATGATGAACACCAAAAATTGAAATTGGGGATTTTCGTGTTTTCTTTCAATTTTGTACAATTAAGACAACTAGGATACAATGTATAACTAATATGCTTCCCGTAGATATAGGATTTGCATACATTAGTGAATTTGTTGAAAAATTGATTTCGAACCAAAACCCCAATTTTATTTTCAAATCACTCACGTTAGGAACATAATAAAATTGTTGTTATGCATTGTTAATCCAACCCAAAAACGTTTTCAAACACATGCATAATGATCTCATGAACAAATTTCGAGATACATAACTCATATGTATTTTTCGACTTGTTTGGATGAGAAAAATCAAATTAAGGAGCGTTTGGGTTAACTCTTAGGATTTTATATTTAGGTCGAGTTAATCGTTACTCCACATTTGTTACATCTAGACACACACTAGAAGCAATGTGCATAACCAACTACAAGTGAAACGATAATAAAATGTGATTTTGCTTTTTGTTTTAGGAAATCATGCCTCGTAAGTCATCCGAAGATCATAAAAATACAAGAGCCTACATACCAATGATATCACATGAATACCGTACACCTATAAAAGAAAAACTAAGAGACCTTGAAAGTCGTTACATTCATGAGAGTCGGGTGGTTTTTGACAACTTTGCGGATCTAAACTATGTTCGATCTTTGTTCCATTTTATCGTGTTTGAGTGTCTCGAAATAAATGAACAAATTTGTCCTCGCTTCATTCTCGAGTTTTATAGTCAATATCGAGTTAGTTATTCTGATGAAGGTCAAATTTTTGTCAAATTTGTTATTCAAAATCAATTCTTCTCTTACTCTCTTGAAGAATTTGCTCAAATTCTTGATATAATTTGTGAAGGTACGTGTGTCTTTACCGATAGATGGAGACTTGATGAGTTGGCATATGGTATCCCTTCGGATGGTCCATATCAAACCAACCTTCCTTCCATTGAGGACATCATTTTGTCTATTCGAATTGATCGAGATGGTTAAGTCCGTCGCATCCGTCATGAGGAAGAAATTGATGTTCTTGAATATCAAGTTCTAACTCGTGAAGTTGAGCCAACCCTGAAGCCTTTAGAAGAAATTATTCGAGAAAATGTCTTTTGTCTGAGGGGTAATCGGGATCATGTTCCTGCATGTCTTTGTTTGTCACATGCTTTATTACATTGAGACCTTTACTCCTTACAATCTAGCATTTTTCATTCTCAAAAGAATGGAAAAGACTCAAAAGCAAACCAAAGGAACTTTTACCTTATGGAATGCTTTTGACTAGATTGTTCAAGCATATTGTGTCCATCTCTCCTAAGCTTAAGCCAAAAAATTTTTTTTTTTTTCCGATCAAATACCTGCACATAGATCGAGCCATGCATCCACTTGCTCCTCATTATGAGCAAAAGACGTGAGCGGATCAAGGCCAGAAAAGACCTCGTAAGTCAAATGCTAGCTCCTCCTCCACCACTCAAAATCATCCATCATCACCTCTTCACAGACTTCATAGTAGATGGAAAATGATGAAGACTCATTCATTCCAACTTTCCTCCTCACCTCCTAAAATTCTCTACTTTATCTAATGTTTGTCCTTAGAGTGACTCAAACCTCCTCATGAAAGTCATTACTTAAATACCCATCTCTCCGAAACTATTAATCCTATAACCCAACAAAGATGATGCTTACCGGAAGGTATAAGGTCCAATGACAATGCTCTCAAATAACATGATGATTGGAAAAACAAAATAACGTGTTGGAAAAACTACTATGACATTATTATTATTATTATTATTATTATTATTATTATTATTATTATTATTATTATTATCATCATCTCTCGTGTTTAATACATTATAGTTCTGACTAGGAGTAGCAAATTTTATTTGCATTTGACTTGAATAATCTTCTACATTTTATTAATTTTCTATGACTAGCAAATTTTATGATTATAACATGAGAAGAAATGCCACTACTTGCTAAATGATTTGTATGTTAGAATAGAACTTCATATTATTGCTTGAACTAGTTGATTCTTCAATATTGGTAAAATCCAAAATCATTAGACTTAAGAAAAAGAGAAAACTAGAAACATTTCGAGTTTACCTCTTTTTCTGTATCTTGACCCTCCTACCTACATCCTCAAGCTGTCATTTCCCAGATTGGCTAAACCATATTTGGCATTCTCTTCTTCCTAAACCATGCTTTGCCACTTTATCCAATATTTCTCATTATTTAATCACTCAACTTAACTTTTACTATCCATCTTCATCTCCTTCAAATCCTCTCTTCTTCTTTATCAATTTCTTGCTTCAACCGACCATTTAACTACCACTAGAAGACCAGATGTGCGGTTAGACAATATGGAAACACAAAACACTACTCCAAAATCATCACCTCCTTCCAAAAATGTAATCAAACATCATCAAGTCAAGAGAACACATCTTCTTCCTTTCACTCAAAACTTCAAATTTCACCACCATCTTCACATGAACCAAATTCTCCTCATCACTTGAACCCTTTGCTTGACAACATTTTGGATGTTCCTCCTAGACCTCTAAATCCTCAACCACTTCAAAGTCATCCTTCCTTGGATATCACACTTTCTTTGTCCCCAATCACTCCTCTTGATCACACTCATGACACTACATTACCACCATCACCACTACAACCTCAACCACCTATCATGGTCCATCCTCTTTTCTTCAACTATCATGACTATCATAGGTCAACTTGCATATGTTTTTCTCACAACCGAAACCTTTTCTTCACCCTAAGAGATGAGATGAACATCATGTTTACTCATCTTGAATATCTTCTCACTACTGCAATCACCTCACACTTTCCACCTCCACCTTGAAAAATCTCTAAATGTTTTCATAAACGTGTCACCCCAACCCTTTTGCTCAAAAAGTAATTCTCTATGAATCATGAATCATTTAAGACTTATGTAGTATTATTTCTCTTTATCTTGTATTAGCTCTAGTTTTATTTTACATGAATGTATTAGTTGGATGTGCTAGTGTATGAGTTTCTTGTTGGTTGAATGAAACTCTTCTTTTGTTAAATTGAATACAATGTGTTAACTTGAAAGATATTTGTCTTGCACTTGTACTTCTAACCTTGTTTTGTAGCACACAATTTTCGTAAGATCGATCCCTTGGTGCCCCGAACAAGGGGGAGCACACATCAAGGGGGAGTCTTGATATCGTCGATTTCTTTCTTCCTTCGACAACTCGACGATCATTCTTTTTGAATTCGACAAAAAGGGGGAGAAATGGAACATAACTCATTTAATAATTTGACATCTTTAATTTTATTTAAAATGATTTTATATTTTGTCATCATCAAAAAGGGGGAGATTGTTAATACAAATAATGTCTAAAAACGTTATTTATATTTTTCGACCTCTCAACGTTTTGATAATAACAAAATGTAAAAACGTTTACAATAAAAATAAACGTTTACAAATTATCAAATGTAAAATTCCATTTCTAAGATTAGTGATCACTTAAGGTATGAACAAACAAAATAATTAAGCATGATTAGTGATCAAGAAAATATTTTTCTCTTAATCCTCACTTTTAATTCTACAAAAGTATTTTCTCAAAAATACATTTACAAAATATTTTCTAATTAAAAGAAAAGTTTTATTAAAAACTTAAAATTTGAAATTCAAATTTTCCCCCCAAAATGGAAGGTTCCATAACAGATACAACCTTCATCACAAAAGACAAAAAAAAGGGAGCGGAGTCTAGTGGCGGCCCCCTTATATATAAGGGACCGCCGGGACCGCCACCAGATGACCGTTGGGATTCCTTGCGTATAAATACTGCTCCATTCCCAGCAGAAAAACATTCCTCTTTGCATGAAATTTTTGTCTTTTTTTCTCTCTCTAAATATTCTTTCTCTCGCTAAAACTCTTGATCACTAACATACTTAGATCTTGTTTCAAGTGATCTAATGTCTTCTTCTCATCTATTCCCTCTCATTCAAGTGCAAGAGAAGAACACTCGTATTCGTCAAGAAACGAAGTGTTAATTAGTGATTTCTCCTCTTTTCTTCTAAGTACCAAACATCTATTGTAATTATCTTGTGTATTTGTGTGATTCGGATATTGTGTAAACTATTCAACCCCACCCTCTTCTAGTTTCCTAATACGCATCTAATACACACCCTATTGAACAAAACCCCTCAATTAATTAGACAAAAACTATAACTTTTAACTTAAGAACCCTAATACGTTTTTAATTGATTACGGGTGCAAAAAGGAGTTATAAGCTAATTCGATTTACCAGGACGATGAGAAATGAGTTTCGAACGAGTAGGTGAGAATCTTTAGCCTTAAACACAAGTTTTGATTTTCACTTTTGAATAGAGTGAAATGTGCACGAGAGAGAGAAATGTGTTAAGTGTTTTGAATTTTGTGAGAGCAAAATGCGTTAGTAAATTTATATAACCGGCTAAGTTTCTAAACTTGAAAAAACTAGTCCTTGTGTTTTGTATCCTTCTCTATTTATATTTTAAACTTAGTATAAAGTTTAAACAAGTTATAGAAATGACACAATTAGCCCCTATAGTTTGTAGCTAGGATTCTAAGTCTTATATTTTACTTTTTAATCCCTAAAAGTTAAAGCCAATAACATATTAAGACCAATTGAGTTACAAATACATTAACTCCCCTTAATTGATAATTTGTTATTGAAAAACCTTTTACCATTTATTATGAGATGACTTTTTGAAAGATCATTTTTGAAAGAATTTAACTATTTCTCTCCCTCAAATAATGTCCCGTTTTCTATTTAAAGAGCTGTAGACATTGTTTGAGTGATAGAAACTTCTTTTAAAAATCTTTTCAGATGAGAAACTGATATTTTTAGTTATTTTTCTTAAAACCAACACCAATAAAAACAAGATTTCTCTCGTTTACATAAATAAATGCACTGACATGTACACTTATTTTATATAGGAGGCACGGGTTGTGTTTCAAAGTAAACACAAGCCTTTGAATAAATATGATGTAATTCATTCCCGAGAAAAATTCATTTCCCGTTGTGAGGCCAAGTTCTCTTGTTGAAATACTTGCCTTTAAGATGATGACCGGGTTGCTATTTGAAATAATAGCAAGCCATGTGACATATTTTCTATTCGAACTTTATTTACAGCTTTGTGTCATTATTGAATGGAATTTCTAAGGACGTAAATATTATCGATTCTAGAAAGCATGTCATGAAAACCTATTTTTGTATTATTCTGATTTTTTAATTTTGTATTTTATTTTTATGATTTTATATTTTTATATTTTCTTTTTGAAAAGTTTATATAAAATGAAAAATCTTTTTTTGTTTTTCTGATTTTCTTATATACATATAATACACATGATATTTCACGAGTTACCACCATTACTCGTCATCCTCCTCTGTCAGACGTTTTAGCGTTTCTAGAGACATGCTTTTCATACCCAGCTTTTCGATCAAGAAGTTGAATCTTTCTCTTGGCAATGGTTTGGTGAAGATGTCAGCCAGTTAATATTCCGTCCGAACAAAGTAAAGTTCCACTATTCCATTCTCCACCTGCTCCTTTATAAAATGGTAGCGTACATCAATGTGCTTTGCTCTAGAGTGTTGAACGTTGTTGCATCATAGAGCAATTGAACTTTTGTTGTCGCAGTACAGAGGAATCTTATTGAATTGAAAGCCATAATCTGTTAGTTATGATCGTATCCATAGGATTTGAGCATGACACCCAGATAAAGCAATATTTTTAGCCTCTGTACTAAAGATCACAGTGCTCTTTTGCTTCATGGCCAACAAGTTTATCACCTAAGAATTGAGCGCTTCTTGATGTACTGCGTCTAGTGTCCTGACACCCCGCGCGATCTGCGTCTGAATATGCTGTTAGTGACATATCGGTATCCTTCGACTACCAGAGTCCCATGTTAATGGTTCCCTTTAGGTATCGAAAGATCTGTTTAACCGCATTTAAGTGCTTTTCGGTAGTCTTTGCCTGATACCGGGTACATAAGCAGACTGCATAAATAAGATCGGGTCTATTGGATGTCAGATACATGAGGGATCCAATCATGCCATGGTAAAGTGTAGCATCAACTGGTGTCCCCTGTAGATCTTCATCCAGTTTATTCTTTCCACCATAGGTGTGTCTACAGAATCACTATATAGCAAATCATATTTTTTTAATAATTTCAAAAGCATATTTTGATTGGTTTAGGAAGATGCCTTTAGGAATTTGAGAAATTTGTAATCCTAAAAAGAATGACATCTTCCTCATCATTGACTTCTTAAACTTAGTGGTCATCTGATTAGCAAA